>UELU01146122.1:108543-158723 GCA_900490025.1 Megastigmus dorsalis
GTCTAAGCCATTACTGAAAAACTAGATTTTAATAGATTGATATCTCAGCTTTTCAAAAATATAAAAGTTATTATGAGTTATCGTGTAAAATTAAAATATATTTATTATCAAAGCAAGCAAAATCTTGTATTCACGGGTTAAATAAGGAAGCGATAGAAATGAAAAGAAAAAAATTATTTTCAAAAATGTTTTATTTTAATAAAATAATAAAGAATAGGATATTAAAACTAAATAAAAATTAAAGAAACAATTTTTGAAATACTTTTAATACGCTTCTTAAAGTGTTTAAAACAATTTTCCGTTTTATCTCTCTACTATATATATATATTTAATTATAACAGGTTCACATTCATCTTTGTGACAGACAATGCATAGTATCGTTCTTTACATCTATATGAACTGTGCTTTATTTGATTAATAAAGGGAATCTTCTTTCGTTGAAAAAATAAAAATATTTTGTTATATCAATTGCATTATAATTATAAAAAAATAAGATAGTCAAATGTTATCTTTATTGCTTACTTTTACCAAAATATTGGCATGGATTGAAATGCTACGAATTGAAAATCAGTTTGGAGACTGGCAAGAAGGAAAAAAATACACTAAACAAGCTTACGTTTGATCCTTGATAAATATTTTCTTACCTTATGCCATTTAACATGTATGATGCATGCACATCATTTACAAGAATTATATAACATTTTCAGCCATTAAGATTAATGGAGAGCAATAACGGTACTCGTAATTGCCATCGTGCAGTAAAACGTATTTAATTTTTTGAATTAATTACGTACCAATTCTTCTAAAATTCAATTTTTATATGTGTCTTTGGAGCTCTCTACAATTACTTTTTAAACAAGAAACATAACGACTAACAATGATCAAGCGAAAGCATCGTTTAGTAGTTATTATCGACTCAAAAATATCAGGTCATTAACTTTTTTATCAACACGGTGTACTCTATGGGCAACGGAACACTTTTCTACACGAATTCTGTTGCATATTAGCCATAGATAAGACATTAAAGACTGAATCGAGGCTGAAATTTCGCAATAATTATATGAACGGTTAACTGATGCTGATGAGATTGGTCTGCTTAGATACATTTATTTCAGAGGTCCTTTATAAGAAGATAAGTAGTATTATTCAGTTCATTACTTTTGTAATAAGTATTTTACTCAAATGTAACCGATATAGAATACATCTAGGTCGATTATTTTGCATAGTTATTGATTTTTTATCCATGGATGCAATTTTTTGTAATTCCTATATTTTAAAATTTATACAAGCCGGAGCAATTCCTACCTTATCTTTACAGATCATATTTTGGAATTTAACGAAATTCGCAAAGATAGAGATTAATATTCGAAAAAAGCTCTGTCAGTTTTCACAATTCACGGAGATTATCTCAGAAATTTGAAACATGCAAAAGAAAATTTTGGAGACAAAAATCTCTGTACCGAAGAACAGACAGAGAGCCTTTTCCAAAAAAATATTCTTTCTCTTTATTCGCTAAATGGAAAATGTTAAAATAGAAATCTATCCGAACCTAGCACATCCCCTTAATGAAACCAGAAGTTAGACTTTCAGGAAAGTTATATCAGGAATGGAATTTACGATGCTTCCTTCATATTTATGACATATTTATAGATTATCAGTTCACCTAATGAGAATTTAAGTTCTTCAGTGAAAAAGTCGATTACAAAATTTATTATCTGTAATCGTTTACCAAATTGAAAAGATTTTCTCTTTCACCGATGAGTTGAACGTACATGAAAACATGACGAAGCATCGTAACATTGATTCTAAATTATGATTTCTGGAAGCATAAATAATTTGTTTTTACTATTTTAAAGACAGTTTTATTACTGAGGAACTATTACTTTAGTTTGTAAGAATTAAAATACGCATTCATTGTAATTGGTTACTATGAAAAACAATTCTTCTGTTGCGCTGTAAAGATATTATAACATGTAATTAAAATTATTACTAATTCGAATAATTAGTTAGTATACCTATTCGTCTATTAGATTCAACTTTCTACTTGTATATGAGCTTATTGAACAATTTGAGAAGTGTTAAAGAAGTAATTTTAAGCACATAAAAGAAAAAAATCTATTGAAATAGTAAAGAATATTTTCATACAATTTACAAACTGTTGAAATTTTGAAAATTATTGTCTTCTTTATCAAAGTGTAACAATTAAAAATGATAATAATTGGTATTCTATTTTTTTATCTGAAATATTAATTAATATTATCTCTGTACTCCCTCAGTGAGAAGTTTTGTATCGTAGAATTTTCTTTTTACAAAAATACTTAAAAGCAGTGTTTGCCATCATTAGAACAAAAATTGACAATTTAAAAAAAAATTTCTTTTCTATCTGTGTGGTGTGCATGCATCCTTCTTTATCTCGAGAACGGATGGATTGAAAATGTCTTTTTGATATTCAGTTTTTTAATGGTATTCGTATTGCAGGTTTAATATTTTATAAAGTTTTGAATATAAAATTTAAATCATCTATATATTTTAAATTTTAATAATAACTGAAATTTGAAAATATATATTAAATTTTACATCCAATTCTGTTATTATTACTCAATTTATTTATGAATTATATATCACATACATATAAACACAAGATTTTATACAGGTTTTTTAATATGCAGCTAACGATGAATACTTGTGTGTTAGGAGAATATATACTAAACTTATTACTTGTTTTCCGCACATGATTAACAAGCAAAAATATGACGGTGTTATTTACAAATGGATTCAAAACTATGCATTTAACTATTTATCTATGAAATACATACCTACTCTAATTGTCGAACGTGTGTATAAATTCTAATGTTTACAGCTCATTGTCGTGTCGCATGTTACGTTATTTGCATTTTTACTGTCCAATAAACATTTTAAAATTTCGCTCTGCATAATGCATAGTAAAGGATAATTTTTTAAAGAAAATTATTCTAAAAATTATAGCTGCGCCGTTAAGAATGTGGTACTAGGTTACATACATGTCACATTTTTCATAATTTTCACATTCTTATGTAATAAAAATATTTATGAGACTTTTAAAAAAACTAAAAGTGTAAGAACAGTAATTGGTAACATATTCCCAGAAATCAAGATGCAATAAACGGTTAGTACTTGAATATTGTATTTTATGACGAATCTTTATCAGATCTCTCGAATCCAATTTTACAAACATCGAGGAGTCTTAACGGTACGGCCGACTTAACGTTCAATTTTCCCCAACCTACTCAATTTCATTTTTATTCAAATCAGTTCAAGGATCTCATCCGCTCTCGCCACCGTCTCTCAACACAAAAGTCTGCATAGCCGCTGATGCGCGCATTCAAATCACCCGCCGCACAGCGCGAAGATCACCAAACTCAACGAGGTTGTCCAATCGACTGAACCCATGAGATTGCGAGGCGCCGAATTTAACGAGACAAGTATAGCGGCTCTCGTTATAGATCTTGCAAGTCAAAAGGCGTGACCAGAGCGACAGGGAAATCCGTATTACATGTATTGATCGAAATCGGGTCGTCGGTCTCCGATCAAAGGCCAGTAGCGCGTGCATATCGGCCGCCTACCTAGAAACGTCCAGAAAACTGTCAAAATGTTATCGTTAAGTAACTTAATGCCCCAATGGGGGGATATCGTAAGCTTATAACCAATGGACGCTGCGCTCTCGCCTCGTCGTAACTTATATATATCATAAAGATTTCCATCCTATTACGTTGCCATTTGAAGCTGTAATCGAGGAGCAATTATTTTCGCACGTCGGATGTCGTTAGCTGTTGCAAATTTGGGCTGCCGGCGATCTGCCCTGTCATCGATTTTAGAAGCTACTAGATTATATTCGCGTTGACAAACGTTTTTGTGGCTCTAATTATTCTCTTAATTTTTTTAGAGATAAATCTTTTAAAATAACTCTAATATATTAACTAAATTAACTCTATATGTAAGGTATTAAGGAACTGTATATGTTTTACACAGTACACCTTATAATAGTAGTTATGAGTATAAATTTCTTACGTTCTATGACGATCAATAAGTTCTACTTATTTTGAAAAACTTTTAAATTACATAGCGTTGTACTAATTTCTGAATAACACAATCGGATACTTTAAAATTTTCATTTAGAGTTAATTTTATTCAACTATTTATTATATATTATTTAACATGAATTTTTAGATTATATAAAATGACCTATTATAAAATACATATTCATCACAAAAAATAAAATGATCGATAAATAAAATATTGATACTAGTGAAGGACTGTAAGCTTTTTTTCTTGCGAAATGATTAAAAGCGGCTAATGAGCAAAATTCGAGCATAACTAAAATTAACGACCTTAGTTTCGCTTTCACCAAATATAAGGAATCGCGTCCTTCCTTGCCGAAATTCATATTATTAGTGAAGGACGTGGGCAATAAATCGGAACCATTTTTCTTCCTCTTCAATGAAAGAAGCGGCCAGAATCGCAAGGTCATTACACTCTTCGGCGATTTTATTAACACATAAATAAAAAGAAGGTCTGCATGCAATTCAAGTAATGTCCAAACGGATAACAATTACCTTTGATCATGTAGAAAAATAAAAGTAAACTCACAAACTCGTATGTCGCCCGGTATAAACGTACTTCATGGACGTCATTTATGTTGCTTATTAAAAAAAAGGTTCAAACTTTTTTGGTATTAGCCTAAAAAGCAAAACAAGTGCAGCAGAGATCAGAATATCAAATCTATTTTTATGCTTATAATAAAAGTATTTTTTATGAACAAGTAAGCTAACATATCCTGGAAATTTTGAATTTGTATCAGAAAATTAATATTTTACTTTTTACTTGTCTATATATAAATACAGATTATATATAATATATGGGGGTGAAAAACTAGTTGAATATTTTAATTTTGGCCCGAGATTAAGTGAAAGAATGTTAAACTTCTAGATTTTTTAAATAATGTTTTATGTTAATTATTAAAATAATTAAAGTAAAAATGAAAATGTGTGTTAAATTATAATATTATACATAAAAATATAATTAATTACTAAATACTATACAGATCTGAAATTCCTTACAGATTTAATATTAATTTTTTTTTTAATTTCTGCCTATGTTCGCTTTCTAAAATTATAATCAAGAGACAATATGAAAAATTATTCAATTCATCAAAATTTACGATTCATTTTTTTATCCACATCAATTAAATTAAAATTATTCGTTCCAATTAATTTTAAAATCTGGCTACTTGGTTTTATTCTCTCTCAACAAGAATTTTGCTTAAATATAAAAATGAAGAATGAATTCATGTTCCCAACATTGTGTATAATTTAGATCTTATAGACACAAACACTCTCAATCTACTTTACCTCACTAATCCAACCGAAAATATAAACTACAATAAGAAATTGCCTAGGGATATATGTCGATTCAAATCGAATTAAGCGTATTTACAGTCTATCCTGTCAGACATGTAGGTATGTACGAGTTATAACACTGCGGGATATATACGTGAGGAGATAATTTTCTTTGCGGGTCACGTATCGTATGTAACATGGCGTTTCCGTCGAGGTAATGCCTAACGACGTGCGCAAAGGAAATCGCGAGGAGTTTCAACGACCGGAGCACCGGCGCGATTCTCTTTCAAAACGGCACGAGCTCGCGCTCGACGTTTATGAATTATCCTATAGCCGACTAATTTTTTGTCTTTTCTCGGTGACCCGTTGATGGTAATTTCAGCATTTGAGAATTGAAGGAGTCATGGATTTAGTGCCTTGAAGTGTCATTGTAGCTTGTGAACCGTCGAATAATGTTAATTGAAGGTTGTAAAGTGCCTTGATTATCCACTTCAGGATTTTTTTGGGCCTTAAAGGATTATTTTAACATTTGATGTATTAGATTTAAAAAGGAATACTGCTATCTGTTTTTAGTATTTTCAAAAAATATTTTGACATTTACTCGATAAAGAAATTGTTATTTATACAAATATAAAGTGTCTCGAATCCATAAATTAGTATAATAAATTTAAAATGATAATAGCTATGACTTGCTAGAAATGTATAACGTTTAGCGAACTCGTTGTTTGATAACCGTTGAAAAATTACATAATGAATAATGTGATTGTGCATAAGCACATAAAACTCGTAATAGTTTATTATGAAATTATAAGAATAACTCATACTGCCATTTACATATTTCCGACAGTGGCACTTCTTACGTGTCGAAGATGTATTCTAATAATTTAAGACCGCCGTTCAAACAGTAAGCTTTAAAAATGGAAAGTTTGGCTTCCAAATGTAAATTTTGAAGACAATTGAGCTTTTTACTGATTTGTTAAGAAAGTCTTAAAAGACAACGCAAGATAGGGAAAAAAATGTGGGTTTGTACAAGACACATAATAAGCTTTGAATCCATTGTTGTTTTGTTTACAAACATCAAATAAGAAGGTTTACGTAAGATAAACTTGTGGGCGCCATGCGGAGACATGCAGCAGAAAGTCGGCAGAAAGAACTGTAGCTACTGGAAGATATGCATAATTACTTCAGTGTATAGAGAACGTTAAAGTAAGTGTTCGCAAATGTCTTTTTGTACGTCCAAATTCGTAAACATTTCACGATGGTTCTTGCAGTAATAATATAGCAATTAGTGTAAATTAAGTGCCACTCACTTCTAAAATAAATCATTTTTAAATAAGACCATACTGAAAATTACTATGGCAACATAATTTTATGTTAATTTACTAAAAATTTCTTTTCAAATGCGAAATATCGTCGTAGAAAAATTTGTCAAAGTATTATAATAATCAATACATATATAGGTACAAAAATGAATAAACGCTTTGAAGTTTAATAAAGGAATATGGATATGAAAAGACTGTTAAACTAGTTTTCCAAGCTCATAATACCTACATTAATTATTTTCTTTTAGGCAATGTATAGGTAGTAAGTTTTAAAATGAAGTTGAGATACTTTGATAAAAAGCATGCAAGGATTGCGTTACGCATGCAGCTATTAAAATTTATGATGTTATGATAGTTTACCCAATAAAAGAATGTAAAAGTACCCCCTAATTATTTTTTCGAAAAAATTTTTATTTGACTTCTAGAATAAAAAGGCTTGGCAAGAGAAATAACTTTTTTGCTTCATCAAACATAAAATAGTTACAAAATTACGACATAATATACATTATAAAATGCATGTGTTACATTGGTTTCTGTAAACAAAATATTCATAATTGTAGCAGTAAGCTATTTTTATATTTTATTTTTGGTTGTAGCTAAAAATTTCAAGCATTGAATTAATCACTTTAATTAGTAGCCTAACACTAAACTCATTAGACCGGATGATATATGTCATATAATAGACGGTGATTTCTTTAAGTTTGGTGCTGTCTACATGAAATTACTGGGTACGAGGCCTAGACCTCCTTTTTGTATTCTAATTTAGTTGATAAATTTTAACCTCTAAACTCGCTATAAAATAAATCATTTATTTTTTTTTTAAATCTGTTTACTGTAGTTAGTTGTAGAATGAACACGTATATATCAGATAGTAGTTCATCAAAAGGATTTGCCTTGGTCTTCTTTCTACTGCTTACGCATTATACACTGCTTCTTTTTTATGTCATTATAATTGTAATTTATGCATTTTTTTGAAGAACTTATGCTTGTGCGAAACCAGTAAATTTTTTAAATCTAACGAAGTATCTCTAAATAGTGCAGGAAAATATTGTGTTTGAAATACTTATAGAGTTAAAAAACATGAGAATTTAATTTTAATAACAATAAATTAATTAACGTTCAAAAGTTTGAAAATCATAATAACAATAATAATTTACTTGATTTATACACTCCAAATAATAACCATTAATTGCAGCTATTATGCGCGTTATGCACGTACTTTAATTAATGCTTTTTTAAAGATGATCTGCATTTTTTTTATCCATTTCTTCAGAATTTCTTAAGTCATATCAAGGAAAAATAATAATTATTAAATCTCTGTAATGTTAACGAGTAAAAGTTAAAAGTGAATCATTAGGTACTGTCCAGACACCTACAGATTTACCGCTTTTTCTTCTTATTTTGTCTTTGTAATAAATAAAGATTGTGGTTAAAATTGTAAAAACTAAGCCACATAATATCTGAAAATTATATAAAATAGGCCTTTGCGAATAAAATTATTTAATTTTTATAAGCAATTTTTAGTTTACTTACTTTCACAATACTTGCAGTTTCAATTTGATTATACAGTGACGAAAAAAAACTTAAAATGACGCGAGTTATGTTATAAAATTTCAGGTATATAAATTGGCGGAAAATGTATTTAACAGCTCGTAAAACGGATTTAAAAGTTTCCATGAAAAATCATCTGTGGTCACACGTGCAAATCTCACATAATTTTTCGCAGATAATGATCTCACAAAAATTCTTTCTCGAAGTTGCTAAACATTATTTTACTGATAATTTTTTTACTAGACAGATACAACTTAATTTATGCTCTCTACGAAATATTAAATAATTTAACTTTTTACGTGTTTATGATAGATTGTTGCAAAACTTGTGCATTAATGTAATGTTGCGACTTCGAAAAGCTTTTTTCGATGACTCTTTAAGCTTGTTTTTCTCAAAAAAATTCTACTGCTAAAAATATATATATATAAGACACGCAACAATTATGGTATTACGAAAATTCGACTTTAACATCAGCAGGTACTTAAGCATTTACTTTCGTAAACGAAATCCTAATTTTTCTAATCAATAATTTTTACAACATTGATCAGTAACGATCGCAAAAACATTAAGCGATCGACGATTCATTGGCGACCAATTACGATCCTTTCCAAACATCCCATTCACAGGCGCACCGTAGATCCGCTCGGCTTCAAGCTGGTGACAGAGAGAAAAGAGTCTCCCTCTCCAGCTGTGCCACATCGCACGGAACTATCTCCTGTCATCGTAATAGTCATCTTTGCTTCTCCGCTTTTTTCAGGCTTCCGGCTGTCCATCTTGGTTAAAACGTAAGCTCATCAGGGATCCAGTCGACTGCGATTTTATCATCGTCTCTTTCTCTCTCTCTCTTTTGTATCCAGTCGACTATGCAATAAAACTCTGACGCACCGATATTCCTTTTAAATTTGGTCGTTCGTATTTGTATTTGTGCAAAGGAAACAGGAAGAAAGTTTAGTTTCGCGAAGTAGCGATAAAATCGGAAGCCTTCGTTTGGGATGTGTGCAACGTTATTTTTGGACGCGAGTTTAACATGATGGCAAAAGATATGATCATATTTTTTACTTTGACATTTACATTTATATAAAATCCAGGAGTTTCATACAACAGTATTGTGATGCAAATGCTGAATTATTACTCTCTTTTGTCTTTTTCATTACTTTCATAGCAATATAAATATACAAACTGATTACATAAAAGTAAATCAAGGTAACGATTTTGCATGCACAGCAAGATCAGTTGTATTAATTATTTTTAATGCAAAAGTTGAAAATGTCGTTTTTAATACTTCAAGTAAAACTATATATACATATAATGACTGTATATACAGATACGCATACCTATACTAGATAACTCATTAATAAAAATAGTCAATGCACACACTGTTGCTATGCTAATTTCTCTTCGCTATTGCATCATGTCACTCGATTTTACCCCTTAGTGTCACGTGCAGCAAAGGAATCTGTAACATTCTCATTATTAGCTGAATTCTTATTTTCGCGACCATTAAGAACTTTCTACCAGATTTTCTGCTTAATAAAACACGTGCTACTATTTTATGTAATATGAAAGTAATAGTGGGACGAATTCCCATAGACGACTTTTTTAATGTTTTCATTATTTCAATAGTTCAAGAAAACGTGTAAAAGTTAATATGAAATTCTGAAGCTGGTGTAAAATTGTGAGATGGAAGTGGCACAAAAATGAAGTATAACTATTATATTTAGTGTAAGACATGAATAGTATATCTCATACTTTCATGTATGCTTATCTAACCGCTATACAATTTTTAAGATATAATGCTAACACTTAATTGTAATTGAAGAATCGAAATTCAGTTCAAAGAGAAAACAAATCCAAGTTTGCCCCTTCATCAAAGTAAACGTTTGATCAATCTCATTGAAATCCACATCATAAATGCATTCGTAATAGTTGCTGCTGAATAATTTAAAAAGCGATTAGCTTTATCTCAGTTTTCGCGTATAGAATACCGTATACAGTACAATCAGCTTGAAGAAGACCTAATCATTTTCATCGAAAAATCTACCTGTCTACAGGTTATATACGCAAACGACTCGACATAAAAATCATCGCCGAGTATACGCACAGGGAACTCCAAGCACATATAACTAGACCTTGGCCTATCCGGTCGTACACATACACACACACACAAACACACATATATATGCATAGAATGATAATCGCGTCGATTCTTAATTTCTTCTTTTTGTTTTTTTTTTTCCTCTCTTTCCTCTTTTACATTGTCGTCCGTCGTCGCGTCGCTCCGCCGCTCATATGCGAGCGACAGGTTGCGCATTATATTTCCTCTGCGCACGCACACAAGACCTACCCATCTGTATTCGTCGCGGGAATTATGCTTGTTTTTACCCGCGTGCAATATGGAACACACGCCGCGCGATGTCGAAATCGGCCAGTCTATGAGCTCCTCTTTTTCTTTTACGCGCTCCTATAAGATGCATGAATATTTATAGGGAGAAAAAACGCTAAAGTTTTCTTATTCAGATATATGAATGAGATGGTTTTAATGGACGGACGAGACTGGGATTAAGAAAAAACAAAGTTTTTTTGGCGTTTTTCGCACGAATTCGTATATACATATATTTATATATATATGGGAGGAGAAATTCTTCTTGTGCAAAGCATTATTTGCGAAAGCGAAGAGGTTTGCTTAGTAATTTTTATGGCTGCTGCTGGCGTTGTTTTTTTTTGGGCGGTTGGTATGAGACCGTCAGATTTTTAGTGTCGCTTTTTTACATTTACACAATTTTCATATAATTCAGCACACCGCGGCGTATAATATAATTGTAAAGTCTGATACGAAGTCATAATGGAATTTATTACTCTATTGAACTCGGGTATACTTTCGCCGCATTGGTAGCCGGAGTGTATTGAGAGACTAGATTTTTAAATTCGGATGCATAAAGTAACATAGGTAATATTCATGGCTTTGTGTTATATTTTCATTATAAATGATCGATTACAATATAAATTATTTTAGATCTGAAATATACTCTGAACTCGAATCGATCACAAAGATGTAGTATCAATGTTTGAAGCGATAGATTACGTTTATACTGAATATACCAATGAATTGTAATGAGTAAGGAAACAAGTACCTATATAAGGAAGTAAACGAGTTATGTATTATAAACTCAATTAAGTAAGCATTACGATGTAAATTATCTTCTGTATTACCCGTAGAAAATGAATTTAAATTTTCAGATACTTTATTAGGGACTTCAGGCTCTTGCAGTACCTTGTGTAAGTTCTACCAATTTATCCTATGATGGTGAGAATTTATTGTGTCAACAGGATTATACGACATAAAAATTACTGAATCAGCACTGACAACCTATAGCACATTCAGTTATATTCAAAAAGAACAATACGTTGTAAATAGAGTAAACAGAAAAAAACATCAACGGATCACAATAAACAATAGATCTAGCCTTTGGATAAAGTAATAAACGTTTGTTTAGTACCTATAGACGTTAATCTTATAAAAAATGTTAATGTTATTGATTTCACTGCCAAAATATATTATTAATTCATCAGTTTGGATAAGTATTATTATATCTTAAGAATTGTGTAGAGGTATGATTTTGTAGATATAAATTAAAATGAAAAAATTGAATTAAATATTATACCTTATGTTACCTATTATATTCACTAATTATGTACTAATTAATAGACTAATTATTCTGTATTCATATTCAAATCCAACAGCATATTAATTAATTGGCTGTAGTCATCGTATCTCAAACATGTTTATTTCTACTCTGAATTCTCTCTCTCCTAATTTATTACATAAGTAAAATTTAACATCTTCACAGTAAATGAATTACTTACCACTTCATTAATCAAGCTAGCATCCAACAATTTCTAATAAAGCAGTTTCGGAGGAGTATAATATATTCCCCGGTGCTGCACGTGTAACTTTTAGTCGTACAATAAGTCTCAAAGTATTTTCCGAGCCTGTGTGACATTTATGCCCGATAATTTATCTCGGCTTCCGAGAATCTCGCCTATTTTTTCACACGGGCAATAAACACTTTTTTCTCGTGTCCACGCCAAAAGAGCGAGGGAGAGAGAATAATTTGGATACGTTCAGATAACGTCAGCTCTAAACGCCTGTTAATATGTCCCGGGCGGAAATCGTTCTCTCAACGGTAGCCTTTATTAGTTTGAAAATTACTGTACTCCACTGCAGATTTAATGATGGACTCGGATGACTATTCAAAGACATGAATGTCGAAACTTTTGAATGGTTGCAACAGCGCCTGAAGGTTTTCCGTCTAATATCAACGATTACACTAAACTTACGCATCGTTTAGCTGATATTTATTTTATCGAATTGTTCATCTTTCATTCTTGACTTAATGTTTCTTTGTTTACTTTGACTTTTGAGTCAATAAAAAATAATTTATTTTTTATTTTTTTAGCTCTTTGTATAATACAATCTCTTATAAGAAATATCTAAGCAAAGAATATATTAGTATAATTTACTATTATTTTCGAACGTTACATCACATACAATATTATAATAACTCCATATTTCTATAAAAGTACTCTACTTTTTTTCTAAGATAGACATTAAAGAATGGTTTAAAATATGAATAAGGAAATTTGAAATATCCGCTACACTTTTACCATAAATTTTCAGATAATTAATTACATTGCAACAATAAAAAAGAATAAATGCGATTAACAGTACAGCCTCACTTTATCTTACGTAAGTCTCAATACATCAATTTGTTTAGCTAAATGCGCTCACGATAAATCTCTGTCGCTCTAATCGACATTCGAAAGTTATTTAATTCATTTCTCATAATGATAAAACTTTCTTCCATTAAATGTATTTATTGGATTTACATGGCATCGGTGAAAAAAAATGGCGCCCAAAAACTGAGTCAGCGTCTGTAGTTCTTTTTATCGTATACCGCCCAATTAATCATAGTTATTCGCGAGCACCTGGATTAATTATTTGGGAAATCCTGCTGTTTATTGCCACCGGAGAAAGTAAAATGTGTGCCACAATACCGAATTTGAGAACTATTTAAAGGAGCATCGACTTTTTATAAATGAAAATGAAAGTGGCTGATTCTCTTGACTAATTATAAGTATGTACTCATTCGAAAAGTTTTAGCTGTATATTTTAAACGAGAGTGATTTTCAACAGTTACAGTACAAGTTACACAGTTAATTTTTGGAATGTATTTTTTTCAAGTTCAAAGTAAACGTTATTGTTCTACAAACGAGGACAAGCGTTATACGAAAAAGTCATAAGTTATGTTTCACACGTTTATGATAACTAAAATTTTTTTTTTCCTGAAAAAGCTTCATTAAATGTCGTGCTGTGAAAATGTCGGACGTAAGAGGTTGAAAAACGATTTGTGTAATAAGTTCTGAAAATCCTTGGAATACAGTAGCAATATTTTTATTACTCATTAGCACTTGTTATTGCACCTTTCCGTAATAAATCATTAATAATGTCTTATTTTCTTTCCTGTACTAAAAATAAAATAAAAACAAATTATTTTATACACTTTTAAATTTGAAGTTAAAATATCTTAATAAAATAATAGTAGTTTTTAAACTTTTTTATTGCAAATTAATATTGAATAGATGCTTTTTGTTTAATAAAACCTCATATTCACGAAATTCTATAAACATAATCTTTGAATGAATGATATATTTTAATATTTTTTCAGATGCAGTCTAAATTAAAAAAGATTAAGAATAAATGTGAAGATAAAAAATAAAATCAGACATTTTGTCTCCTATTTCAATATATATACTCACCTAAAACATTCCGCTGCCGCATTTACTGTAAATCAATTATCATTACGTGGAAAAGCTATACTGCAAGTGTTCTAACAGCTGTATTTTAAATAAAATTCGTTACGCTTGTAAATGCAATGGTGGTTATAGCAACTGTAATCGTTATTTCCTTAGTTCGCCATAATTAATTGCAAAATCTTTAACATTGTAAGCAAAACAAATTGTAATTGCAACTATTAAAGCAGCGCCGTGGACTTCTAATTATTGCTTCTTAGCATGCAAGCATTCGTGATTTTTATTTTAAAGCGAAATACAGCTGTATTCAAGTTATTAAAATATTTCTTATTAAATTGTTTCGTTTTAAATTTAATAATTGCATAATTTTCATTATCATAATTTTTAACCATTTTTCTCTTTACATACCTGAAATAATTTCAATAAGATTTAATAGCTATTAATTCGTATATCCACATGTAAGCTATGTTGTTTTAGCTCATAAATATCAGAGAACGTTTACAAATGCTTTACAAAGTCGTTTGCAGGTATATAAAAATGGTGTTTGTTTTTTAAATCTAGATCAAATCAAACGTTTATTACATTTTCCCTTCACGATTCAATTTACTTTGAGTTTAAAACAACGCACTTGGGCCAGATAATTGAAACGGCAAAAAATTGCTTATGCCTCAGAAATTCAATCTATCATAAGCGCAGACGCAATGTTTATTACGCGTAATAAAGCGCAGCAACAAATAGTTTTTCCCTCAAAAAGTAAGGCGTGCGATCATAAAAATATTAATAGTAAACCGATACTTTTTCCTAAACTGCACGCCGTCATATTTTAAAAAAAAAGCTGCGTTTCAAACGACGTATTAAACGTCCAAGGCAATGAATATTTTATTCCGAACAATTTGACCAAGACACACATTAGCGTGCACCATCGCCAGGAGCTCTAAGTAAAGAGCTCCCGAACCGATTAACAAAGTCTTTCTCGAGCTCATTACAGTTGCGTTAAAAAGCGTATCGCGGAGCAGCAGCAGCAGCAGCAGCCCTCCTCGGTATTAACAGGAACGAAAGGGAAAAGTCTCGTGGAAAAATCTGACAATTAGCATACTTCTGTAAGCATAGGCGCGCGCGCGAAATAGAGAGAGAGAGAGAGAGAGAGAGAGAGAAAGAGAGTTTCGCAATGAGCCCGCCAATCTCTCTCGCCGCGTGTCTCTTTCTCACAATTACCCGCTGGCGCGTATATATACATATCGCCTTTTTTTTCCTCACCTCCCGGCGGCGGCTCTTGCAGTTATATTCACAGCGCGACGCTTTCGCAAATTCGTGCGGTCACGTGACTCATTATTTCGGCGTGTCTCGCGCTATGGACGCTGGCCTGTGTGTATATAGATCCGAACGATTTTTCGCCGCCCGTAACGCCAAATTGTAATAGCGTTTCCATTTCCAAAGCTTCGATGGGGGGCGACCGATCGAGCGAAAAATCATACGCTCGCGATCCAATGACTCTCCGTGAATGTTGTTAACCTTGTCCGCCCGTCAGCGTGCGCCATCGATTTCGATTCATTTTTGTTGCTGCTGCTGCTGCTGTTGCTCATACTGTAACTATGGGCTTCGGTACTTGCCCAGCCCTATGTGCATATACATCTATGCAATGTCAACGGCATAATGATATTTAATTTGCAACTGACTTTTCTAGCGTTTTACATCTGCAATGATCATATCTTAATAGGACTATTGCATTCCTTATTTTTTATGCATTTTCGCATCGATAATTCAAACAATGACATCTCAACAGTGACAATGATTATCATTACTATAGAATTTTACTAAATAACGTAACATCGCATTTGGAATCGAAATTGTTTATCAAGATTTGTACTCAGCAGCTTAAAACATACGCATGCATAAAAGAAAACCGTGATAAAAACAAGGACATTTAAAAACTAGAGGAATTTCGACGTCTTCACTGAAACTGAAACTGAAACTGTGGGCTTTAAACAGCGGGCTTGTAAAGTGATGATAAATAGTCTAACAAAACTGTATGAAAGTAAATCTTGTACAAGATGAAATGAATTCCCTTTGTCACAATGTAACTTAATCATGAAAAATATTTATGTCAAGGCATTCCTTGAAAATTTTGTAAGGAACAATGTAATCCCAAATTATTTTTTTATAAAAAAATAAAAATAAAAAAAAACATTTGATATCTATATTTTAAGAATAAATCCCTTTAGTGATAGAGATACTCATTTTTGTTGAAAGTATTGAACGCTAAAGTATATAGTTAATGCAAAGTACTTATTTCATTTTTTTCATGTAAATATTGAATAAAATATTTTTACATGTTAGAAAAAACGTTTTTTAGAAAATTAAAAATTTAGCATACTGTACAATAAGCTAACCTTGAAAAATTATTTTTACCCTTTGATTGTTATAGAGCAGAAAGCTATAATTTAAAAACTTAAAGTTATTAGAGAAAAAACTATACAAACATTTCCGAACTTACTCAGTCAAATATTGATTGTAAAATAATTAGTTGACGAATGAATCTGCTTAAGCTAAGTTTGAAGCACGAATGCTCCTCATTAGTTAATTACATTAAATAATTGATTTATTTTAGAATGCATTTAATATATCGTTATTGGTTTTTTATCGTATTTTTTTACAATATTTCGAAAGCTACAAATATTGATTGGTTTGAAGTGATTATTAATAAAATTATTCAGAAATCGCCAGTACATCAGATTATTTTATTCATTACTTAAAGAATCGTATTGGATATAATTTATAGAAAAATTATTCATCATGTCCCATCATATATCATCGATATAGATATTGCAAATAGCAGTCAACCGCTAAGTTAAGATATTGTACTTCAAATGTTGGAAATAATGTCAAACACCTAAAACATGTACTATTTCGTATTTTTACAATATACGATTTAACGAAAAAATTTGCCATAAATCTAACGAACTTCTCTATAAAGCTTATCGTTTAAGTCAAGTTTTTTTTAAGTCGAGATAACGCAGCTTCAAGAAAAAACTCATGTTTTGATATTTCCATGTTTTGCACCAACATAAGAACTTACAGGTTCATAGTTTAAGATTATCTAAACATGTAAAAAACATGTAAAAATGATTTAAACATGTAAAAATCTGCACGTTAACGACTTTTTTTAAACGCTATATAATAAATAATATACGTCAAAATTTCCTATTTTCCTCTTTTATTTATACATTTTTTTATATAATAAGCTGATTCGTAAGCTTAAAAGGTTACTTTCAGCTATTCAAATGATATCTTCGGAAACCATTTGAAGTTATTTATGTATCAATAATAAAGAAAAAATACTTGTGCTCCCATGAAGCCCTCATTATATTTTCGGTCTTGAGAAATTTTTATGCAACGTTAGTAAGCACTCATAATTCAAACTAAAATATTTTAATATTTACAGTTGAATTCCATAAAAGCAAAAATAATAATGCAGGGTTGAAGTATTCCTGGAAAAATGGGTGATTAGAATAGCGAAAGTGATGAAATACTTAAAAGAATTAAATAACCTTGAAAAAGTATTGCACAAAAAGATTTAGAAAGCAATAATTAGAAAAATTAAAAATCTATTGTTATGTAAACTAATCATTTTAATTAAAGTAGTCAAGTATCGACAGTAAGTAAATTCAGTTGATGAAAGAATCTGCTCGAGCTAAGTTTATTCTGTTCAACTGACGCACTTTATAGATTTGCTCTAATTAATACGTTAATTTCATAATGAATTTGAAAAGTTCCTTTTTAGTTTTCTTCTTATATTTCGATACTTTTCTAATAACTGCAAGTATAAAATGGATTGATACGGCTATTAATCAAGTTATTCAAGAGTTCACAGAGCATCAATTAATTATATTAACCAGTTCAAAAATTATAAATAGTCATTCTGAATTAGATTGGATTAGTAAAAGATTTTTTTCAAAAATCCCATCGAGTATAATTGATATAGATTATCTAAATATTTACAATGACAGTCGCTCATTAAGTTCTCCGAAGTTTTACGGATCTAAAGGAACAGCAATGTATATTTTAGTTCAGATTGCACATAAGGATTATTTCCGTGAAATTCAAGACAGCTTACTCTGTTTATCAAAACTTATGGGTGCTTCAGCAAGGTCAAAAGTCTTAATTATATTTTTCAGCTATTTATACGTATCGAAAATCTATCTAAAAGAGTTACTGCGTTATGCTTGGACTTTAAAGTTTTTAGATATAATTATTTTATACATAAATATATCTAATGATATAGTGATTCTCGAATATAATCCTTTTACTGAAGTTTATAGTGAAAATCATATAAGTCTTAAGAAATCCCTTTTTTCTGATAAAATGCAGAACATGAATGGGTATGTTATCAATACTTTGGCGTATAGCAGACCTCCGTTCATGGTTATAAAAAAAAACTTAAATAAACTAGAGGCTGATGGTATTCGTTATAATTTTATCAAAGTATTGTCAAAAACTTTCAATTTTACTGTAAATTTCGTAGGTAATAAAAATGTTTCTGACATAAAGGAGATGTTAATAACGCTGCAAAGTAAGGAAATTGATATTACGCCAGTAACAATCTTCGTATCTGCTGCACTATATAATACAAGTAAAGTATTAATAGGCCAAATATTATTGAGGGGGCAGCTTTGCTTGCTTGGGCCCGTATTGCATATTCCTAAAATCAGCTATTTAGTACAGAATGTATTATTCTATATGTTCCTTACAGCTGCAATAACTTTTATCACAGTCGCAGCAGGCAAATTACTAAAATTTACTCCTAACACTTGGACACATTTCTATGTTTTTCAAATTTTATTTGGAGTTCCTGTAATCAAAAAACCAGGAAGCAAACCTGAGAAATGTGTTTACTTAATGATCGCAGCGATATCCTTCATATACTTATCCGACATCGTTGTCTTCTTAAGGGAAACCAACCTGATGTCTGATGAAGAAATAGTTTTCAGCACTACTGAACAACTCAATCGTCCCACACTTCCAATATTCATAAACGCAGCTTATTACGAAAATGCTAAGAATGAAAACCAACATAAATTTAACAAAAAAATATTACTGAATACTAACAAGGTATATTCTATTGATGATTGCATTCACATACTCAGAATAAAGAAAGATCGCTTCTGCATTGCGCCCGAAGCCTATGCGAAATATTTTATAGCTACATACAGATATTGCGATTTTACACCCATAATAAAGATGTCTGAACCAGATTTTTTTATGCAAGATTTTTTATCGTTTGCTTATCAAGAGGGATCACCTTTAGCTGAAAAGTTTGACAAAAAATTTCAGCAAATTATAGAATCAGGAATCCCTAATAACTGGAAATATGAAAAAAATTATAGTACGTTATGTTCTGAGAAAAAAATTGTCTCAAAAAGGAGGAATAATATATATAAATATATTCTCATTTTAATTGTCGGGTTCGTAATTTCACTCAGAGTCTTCATTATTGAATTGCAAGGACAATTTTAATTAAGGGTAAAAAATTATCACGGCAATTTGCAATGGTTTGATTGGTAGAGCAATGGGTTTATAATCCTAAAGTTTCCGGTTTCATGCCATAGCTTCTAGATATGTACACAATTGCAAAAAGTAAGGTTACCGCAAGTGTTGTTTATAAAATAATCGTAGACTCTTATAATCAATTAGCACCAAGTGTGATAGGAATAAGGCGATGATAAATAGTATAAGTAAAAATTTTATTTAAATTCTTAATAAAAGTTACATATGATGATTGTTTTAATGATTGATTATAATGAGAAATGTTACCACTGTTTGAACAATGTTTTCTTACACTGTATAAACAATATACCTTTTGCCCTTTGATTTCTAATAGATCATAAATTTATCTAATATCAGTCAAATAATATTGATTAATAAATCTATAATAATTATAAATGAACAATATTGAATCCTAGAATTCGTTTATATGCACATTCTTAAATAAACAATATTATTTAATAATATTAAATAAACAAAATTGATTCTTAGAATTTCTTCATATGCGCTTTCTTAGGCCAAGATTTCGAAGAGTAAGCGTGAGAAAGGAATAGTATATTTTTTAAGCCCTAGAGAGACATTCTGAGGATTAAAAAGTATGAAAGAAAACTGTCAGAGCGAAAAGTCCAATGATGATATTGCTGGTTACTGCGGGGACATCTTAAATTTTCTCCTCTTTCCATTTTGGGGGTCCGACACAGGGGTTTGCAATTTACTTCCTCTGAACTCTTGAACTTTAGAATTCAACATTTCTATATCTCGCATACCCTATATATTTGATTGAAACACTATGAGATTAAATAAAGTAAATGTTTAAAAGCTATGCAAAAGTTTTTTTAACCTACGTAGCTCTATATCGATTCTAAACTATTAAGCTAAAATTTAATTTAGTAATGCGTTTCAAAATATAGCTGTCTTTTTTTATCGTATACCTTTATAATTTTCTGATTGTAGGTGTTCAGTAGATTCATAAAATCTTTAATAAAAAAACTCCATTTCATTAAACTAAACTATTTTCACCAGATTTGTAACAAAAGTACAGAAAGTAGTTATAATGTTTCATCAACTACATTTGATACGTTCTCCGGTGTTTTTTTAAATCAGTATAGGTGCAACACGGAACTTGGTATTTTAGAAAAAAGTAAATTAATAAAGAAATTAATAAGAAAGAATATTTATATAAATATGAATTATCAGTGTATCACTCATTTAAAAAAAAACATGCTATGAAATTGATTGCTGAATCGCCGATTCATATGTACATGTGAGCTTCAGGCGTTTTTTTTAACTCACTAAGACTGAGAGTACAAGATCTGCTATAAATTTTTTTTTGCTTATACTTATAGTAAATTTTTAGCCTACACAAGAAAAGAAAAGTCCTTTAGTGTCGTCGTAGGTCATAGTGTGTTGTGCTTTTCTTGGGTAGGCTAAAAATTTATTATAAGCTCAATATAATTGTCTGTCATTGTCCTGAAAAGGAACTGTTCATAAACCAGTTCGAAACGTAGACAAATCTACACGGTGTACATTTTATTTTAAATTTAAGCTCCTTCGGCACTGGCTCATAGAGGTCATTATATAGAACTTACTATAAAAAAACATTTCATAAACGATTGAACTAGCTTCTATCTGATTAATTAAAAAATCACGTTCATTAAAGGTAATTCACTTCAACTATCACCCTGCATTGAGATTATTAATTTCTATTCATATTCATAATTAATATTTAAGAAAATTATCTAACATATTTGTAATATCAAACTTTTTCCACGATTTTCTAGTTGTACGTAGTACTTTACGTTTACTCTAATAGAATGCGCATATATTTTTTCGAAACTTCTCTGTTCTCTATATATAATTCTTTTAAATTACATGCATTGAATCATACTTACATACTTGCATCTTTCATATTTTGGAAAAATGCTTATTTTGTAATAGGTTTGTATATTCTGCGTGTAATTAAATTATCTGTAACATATTCAGTTATTATCACCATCTAATAAAACTGTTATGATACTGCTTGGCGAACACCATCAATTTTACTTGTTCCTAATTCATCAAATGTGAATTTCCGCTTTAGATTTATGAAGAATGTACATATTCAGGAATGTCTTTTAAATGTAAATCTTTATGATAAAAAGTTTCTCTAGTGTGGGATAGAAAGTTTTATATTTAAGGAAATTCATGACAGAATTTTTGTCGCTTTACGTAAGGCACGGAATATGTATACATTTTATATATATATGTATATATATGAACAAATAATTAGTGATAATAGGAAGTGTAATAATGCATTAAATACTCAGATAAATGCGTGCTGATTTAATTTCGCAAATTACTATAATATCTGAGACACATAATTATAGCACTTTATTATTATAGTAATAAAACATTTGGTACTGATAAAATCCATTTGGCATAATATAATTGAAAAGACTTGCGGGAATTACTTCTTACTTATGAACTCAGAAATAAATGAGCATAATCAATTCTATGTCTACTAAATATTTAATAATAGAATTCGTTATTGGCATCATATATCAACATTTATCTGTATTTTCCTCAGCTACAAAATAATATTACCTATGAGTTTTTGCATTCAAAACCTGCGAAGTTCTAGATTTGAAGGTAAGTAGGGAACAAAACTGTTACGTTCATGTGCATGTCCTTGTTAACAGAACAAGAGTATATAAGTTCAAACAGAAACATGAAATTCAAGGACAATGCGACAGCTCATATAGCCAATATCCGTTACAGAAACGTGCAGCGCTCAAGTAGATACTGTCCAAACCTAGTCAGACCACACATCAACTACCTATACATCTATATGTACATTCTCTTATCCGATACAGCTAAGAGTTTCACGCGAGACATTACGAACGACCGAGTAGACACTAGAAAATCTTATCTTCGCTTCGCATCCGCAGCAGAGAAACCTCAAGCTTTGAAAATTCGTCTCGAAAAAAGCCGAAAAACCAGTAGACTGCACATATCGCGAGCGCGCGCGCGTGCCTATAGAGAACTTGTGACTCTCTTGAAAACAGGTTGTTCCGCCAAGCGACAATGGCGCGTTTCGCCGCGTTTATACAGATATACATAAAAGTCGGTCAATGACTTTCTTCAACCGGTGGACACGCTGCATAACTTGCGTCACACCGTCAATGAGTCGAAAGAGAGAGAGAGAGAGAGAGGGAGAGAGAGAGAGAGAGAGAGACCCCAAAAATCGCCGATGTAAGAACAATGTTTTACATGTATAGGGTGTGCAGAGCAGTCCGAACTTACCGACGCGAGCTCGCGCACGATACAAAAGCGAATTAGTCGGATCGCTCGGGAGACACGGGGCTTTGGTCGGCTTACGCCAGGCGGAGGCACCTGCAAGCGAGTGCTTTATACGTGCCACGCGACGCGGCTCGCCAACCGGGTAATGACCTCGAAAATGCACTCTTGCACCGAGAGAAAGAGAGACTGGAGTCGAGTGCCGAGCGCATTGGCTGAGGTTGACGCGAAGTGCAGGGGTGTACCGGTTACCCTGGCTGGTATCAATTACAGATATTAGGTCTGGGGATAACAATACCTTTGATTTACAGCAGAAACTTGTTTGGCTATTAGAGGGAGTACGAAAATGTGTAATTAAGATTAGTCGTGGAACGAATTATTTACGATTTCTCTGTATTTACAAATTATAGGAATTAAAATAACAGTTTACCTAAAATTGATTTAGAAAAAGAATTAAGATCTATGAATAAGAAAAGCATAGAATCAAGAATTAGATAACATTTATTCCCTTTAAAATATTCATCCCTCTCAACAAGTCGCAAAAGTTAACATTTAAATGTAAAGAGTATATCAATGCATTTCTTACTATATGTTTGGTTGAGTTAAATCCTGGGACACATATTTCATAAGTTGTACAATTCGATGACCATTTCCATAACTATATACTAACTTAAAGAATAAAAACGAATATTATTCGTTTGAGCCTTTAATAGATTAATTAAAAAAATCTTAGGAATGTTTGAAAACTATAATTTACATTTTTTTACAAGTCCATTCGTGGTATTAAAAAATGAATTAATTCCACGTGTCGATCAAATGCATATTCATATAAAGACTACGATTTAATTGCAAATTCAATAATCATCAGTAAAATGTTTTCTGCAACTCAAGAATGTGTATGACACTTTTTAACTCAATTACTTAATATTTTATAGAAGAAGAAATCGTCACGTAACTAGAACAACAATATGTACAAATTAACGAAGCATGAAATATTTCACTTTACATCAAGACGTTACTTTTTACTCGATCGGATTCTTCAAGAATCATTCATGTTAATGTAGATTGCTATGCGAAACTCTATAAAACTTTAAAGTTTTGCAATCCAAGGCGATCTTCCTGTTACGCCTTTCTCTTTTTCTTTTCCTTCTTAAGTGCATGTATATCAAAGTGACGAAATCAAGAACTCGCGACAGTGGACACTTACTTGTCACAATATAATCTTAATTTCTCTTGAACCTTTACTGGTATCGGATTCGCGACCACAAATGGATTTCAATCCTTGTAAATGTTTATGCAACTCAAAAACAGAAAAATAATTTTATAAAGGTTTTAATTCTTAAAATACATTGAGTACGTCTACATACCCGCTTTTCTAAAACCCATAAATTTTTAAATTTTTGAATCCTTAAATCCTTACTAGTAATTTACCGAATTAGAATTTCTCAATCATTTTTAACAAATTATATAAAATATAAAGTAAATACATAAAATGTAAATTTAGGTTTTAATTGATATAAAATTCACATCGAAGTCAAATTAAGAAGTCTATAACATAAATATCGTATTTTGGAATATAATTAGTTCTTTAACTTCAAATTACTGCATTACAAATATATCTAGGATTTGGTAATAGTAACCTTGCATCCTTGCGTTTTATATAATACATAATAAACATCTTTAAAATTGTATAAAAGTCATTCTAATTGATCATTTATTTAAACAGTAATGCTTTAGTAATAAAAACCAGTGAATATATCAGGTGATCGGTAATTATTTTATATCGATATATACGTATAAGGTAGCTAGGAAACAAACAAAGGTAACAAGGATCATGATCGTCTTTGTCCTGCCGCTCGATTTCCTAATAAATATGTATCTCTTCCACAAATAAAAAATATTTCTAATTCAGTACTCTCAGTATTTTCAGTATTTTAAATCATTTTGGATGAAAGGTTCAAGTGCATTGTTTATATATATATAAAAAATTTATACTTATACCTTAGTTTTGAATAAAGTAGGATGATAAAAAATTTATAGAATATATTATATTTGAAATTTTAATAATAATTTAAATTTTAAAATTATTAATTATAAATTATGAATAAATTTGCTATTAACTTTTAAAATCTTAATTTGTTTTTAAAATTATTGGACTCCACGCTTGTTTATAACTCTGTAAACGAATATGAAATTATCTATGAATCACGTCTAGGCTTACTCTTAGAAACACATCCATTACAGTTCCTAATCGCAGCGAAAAGGCATATAATTATTCCGGCGCATCTCCGATTTCACTAATACAATACTCGAGTCGGAACCGTCCTATTCCAAAAAAGAAGAAAAAAAAACGAAGGAAAAATCATCCCACATATATACCTCTCTCCCAAGAAGTCGGAGGATGAAAGTGAAACTCGTCGATGCGCGGCGCGCTGATGTACATTTCGTATAACTGTATTATATCGTCGGCATGGCATGGCGTTGCGTAACGGCACTTGTCTTGCGAGAGTTCGCCAGGAGGAAGAGTCGGTGCCATTGACGCCGGCCATATATTCCGATATATAGACGTAAACACACGTGTGCGGATACCCACACACACAGACACAGGCATGGAACTCATCTCTCTGGCGTGATCTTCATTTCTTCCTCTTGCGCGCGCGCCTCACATCCGTGCCGATGATCAGCGACGCGCGCACTTTCACAACTCGAGGTCGGTTCACGTGCATGCGTTTCAACGATTTAACGGTACTGTTTGTACGGATATTTGACGGTCGGTCGATCGATCACAATTAATTTTGCATTGTCATCATTTGAATATAAAAGTATATATATTATTCACGTCACATTGCAAGTTTATCTAAAATTTTCTCTAATGGCAAATTTTTATGCTAGAAAAAGTTCATATTATTCATAACAGGTGAAAAGGCTAAATTGATCTTCATGGAACGCAAATAGAGGCAAAATAAAAATCTGTATGCGTTCCATGAAGATCAAATTAGCCTTTTCACATATTATAACATAAAAAAGGAACGATAGAATCAATTATCAATTCATATTATTCATATTATTTAAAAACACTGCTTAAAAATGTGCGAAGCAAAAGAATGATGGTAAATATATGTATTTTTATGAAAGTAGCATTTTCTGTATTGCACAGTCAAGCAAATATGACATGATTTATTGCTAAAACGCTCTGCAACGTTAAACGGCTCTACAAATGTAATTAAAAACTTATTACAAAAGCAAAAACAAAACAAATTCTTAAACTAGACATGCTTTGAACTCATATAAAAAATAGAAAAAGATACGATAGATGACACTAAAGAAAAGACGATCAATCGATAGGAAAATTGGATCTAAAAAGTCACAGAACAACAACAAAAGGTCGCTTTAAAGTAATAGCCTCTCAGTCGCAAAAAAAGACAATCGAAACACCAAGGAATCGCAACACTTTTCAAAGCCATCGTCAGGAACTTGACCTTCACAATGTGGGAATTGTTCTGTACACAATAGGAAGAAAGAAAGAAGGAACCGCTCACACGAAGGTGAAAATTAATGCCTTTTCACAGGTACTGCACGACAAGCAGGGCATACGGGTATACTGAACAATACAAGGTCGCGAAAGTTTGTGTTGGATTCGAAAAACGTGTTCGCATCTAATCGAGTCAGCTGTCGTACCTTATTTACACGATTTGATTTGTGGAGAAGGGTGCGGTAATAAATTGTTGATACTTAACAGATGTACGATACGTTACAGCCGAATGATTTATTTGGATATTATTTATTCGTTGTCTGAAGATACAATAACACATTTAACTGATTAAGTTTTGATATTGTTATGGATTTTTGTAATGAAGACTAAATCAAAATGATCTTTCAAGAAAAAAATAAAGCACAATGTAATTGTAATGCAAATATAATTCTAATTGCAATACAAATGTAATTTATGGTACTTATCATCATTCATAATTTACGATATAGAAGATTACTTTTCTTTTTACAAAAACTACTTGCAATATAACTTATTCTATATCGTAACGCATTTAAGTATAAGTATATTGTTTGGCAATAAAATGTAACATTTTGAACGAGATTCCGGTTAGTTCGAGCGATAAACGAGTGAAAATTTTGTAAGCGAAGTATAGCAGAATAACTGTAATGAAGCATTGGCAGCTTTGCGAAATAAATTCCTATTGCGCAATATCATCGAATTACAATACACTACAACTCTCCTTAACGTTAAAACTACGCGACGTTTTGCCGCGTTCCTTTCCAAACTCATCGATTTCTACGAAGCACTTTGATAATCGTCATTATATTATACAAACCTGACTGACAATATGTGAATATGTTGCTTTGCTTGCGTAAGTCTCGTAAAAAGAAATTGAAACATGGATAAATTCTTGCAATAGTTAAATTACTTCCTAGTCGATGCTACGGTTTAGTCAAAGCGTTACAATCATGGATTATGTATTAATTTTTGTGGCTGCACACAAATCAATTCGAATTTGTTGAATCTATTTAAAAGTATTATAACTGATATATATAGATACTCGATAAAGAAGTCAAGTCTAAGTGCATGAAAAATCGAAGTTCACATTGCGTGAATTTTCATTCCCAGAAGCTTATAGAGAACGGGATATCGAGTATAAATGGCGCCGAAAAATGTTTTCACGGTATCGCACAATTTTCCCGGCGCCGCGAGTATTAAGGAAGCGAATAGGAAGGAAATGAAAGAGACAGCGCTCGCGTGTTACGCACTGTCTAATAAGGAAAAGTGCGTGAGCTCGTTTGAGCGAAAAATATAGGCCTTTCTATAGACGTCGTCCAAGTCCGACGACAGAGACGGAGACAGCGATAGCAAAGAAAAGAAGTTAGCCGATTGTATTAGGGCGTCGCAGAAACGATGCGCAGCTTTATAAGTGCACCGAATGCAGCGAAGCTTCGCTCATTCGTTCGCGAGTCGCGTCGACCCACGCAATAAACGACGGAAAAGAAAAAAAAAAAAACAACAACCGAATCGCACGCGACTTTTTACGTGTACGAAATTATTCGATAGTATATAGGTGAAGCAAAATAAGGTTGTCGGAACCGATGATTTTGCAAGTATCGATAATAGGAGCTGCTGATCGCTTCGCGTTTCCGTTATGGAGGTGCACGCTAGTGCAGGCGTTTGATCAACGATTCGTGGCGAAATATTTCGGGCGTTCGTGTCGCGCCTGTTCGCTCGCGTGAGACACACTATACACGATATTTGTGCGTTTTCCTACCGCTTTTTTATTTCTCGTTCGGTGTTTTGCAAGCGATCGCGTGCGCGCCAGTTGCGATTCGAAGAAGTTTCGGCTATCGAGATGCGGATTTCTTAGTGAGACGGATGTGCGATGCGATTGGTGAGAATGCGGTGATGGGAGTAGGAGCCTGAAAATTAGGACGTACTGGGAATCGAGGTAAGCGAGATATTAATTATTGTGCAGGATGTTAACCGCGAATTCATCGGATCTAAGTGTTTTTAGGTCATAAGAATTTAAATAATATTCAACTGTTTCAATTAGCGATCTTCAAGGATTTTATCGTTGGGCTTTTGAAATTATATAGCTTTCGAAATCTCGTATATTTTAATTTTATTGATAAATGTTCTTTTGATGAATGTGTTGAATACGGTTACGTTACATTCTGTAAAATTTGCTACAGTTTAATTAGAATACTTATCAATATCGCTTTCAACACAAAGTTCAGACCAAATTCTGCTAATAATTAAAAAAAATCGGTTTTTAATCATTCGATGGAAAATTAATGTAATCATAAAGTTAGAAGAATCGTAAAACTCTCATTTCTATGATAGCACATGCTATACAGGTTAGCAAAGCTAACGAACTTATACAAATTATTTCATTTGATTATAATGTTGCACTAATAAGTAATTATAAACATTTTCACGATATTTTAGTTCTATAGTACATAACAAATGAATATACTCCAGTTGATAATTACTGGTCGTAACCTCTTAGAATTTACTAAAGCATCTACTTTACATCCGCATGTGTAAACTACTCTAAACCACATAAGAATAATCTATTTTATACTTACGCAATTCTTGAAGAATATTAACGTATGCAACATTTTTAAATCTAAGATCAATGTTGTAAATTAAACATTAACGTCTCGTAATAGTCATATTTCGCATACGTGAAATTTGAGTATCGTACGCTAATCGTCTCATGTAGCTAAGGAAATAATTTACCATCCCTATCTGTTAAGCAATTGCAATATTGCACTAAGCTCTAGTTAAAGTGGTGAATTTATCGTGAGAATTTGCGGTTAAGTACTGAAGAATAAGAGAAAAAATTCTAGCTAGTTATAGTATGCTAATCCATCAAAAGTATAGAAGTAGGAATTGCGAGGATCTAATGTCTTGAGGAGTGAAAAATTATCAATGCACATGAAATGTGATGAATGGTTCTGGTATCGATTGCATATCCGCTAATAATCAATTATTATACGTGTTGAAATTGTGCGAATCTTTGGTTCCAATGAATGCAGTATTGCGTAACAAGAATATAATCAGAATTTAATTAATAGGAAAATTGATAAACTTATTCTATCTGAATAATTAACATTGTATCAGATAATACAAAAATAATGTTTTGAAATTATTTGAATGATATCAATCTAATTTTTTAAACGAATTATAATCAGTGTATTATAAAATTCTATTGCGTGACTCTCATTTGTGAAATCGAGTACTGTAACATGAAAATTACTATCATCAATTTGAAACGAGTAATAATTTTATATTTTTTGTGCTAATACTCGCAATTTCGCTGTGTATATTATATGACAAATTCTTTAAAATTTCTATAATTTTATGTTGCAATACCTATTTAATATAACTATTATTCTAACTTTCACCAATAATATTAAATGTACAATATTTGTTTATAAATACAGTTTTTACATTCTCAAAGATGTTATATGCTATTATTCCATTATTATTCTTTAAAACATAACTACTTTCACATAGATACTCTTACATCATCTTTTTAAAACATAATATATATAATATGTACTACTATGTATACGCAGTACAAAAATGGTCTAATTAATCTTATGATAATTATACAAAAAATAAAAATTTTCTATGTAATATTCTTTATGGTTACAATTAAGCATAAAAACAACTTTCATAATAAGTATCAACCGAGTCATACTGTCGCACCTAATTTCATACAAAAGTTGCGCAAGATTGTTATAAAATTACATATTACAGTTCATTTAAACTCGTGTCGCTTTACGACAAAACATTACTGCACAAACAGTATTTCGTTATACAGGCGTAGAAAATATGACTCACTCGTTGCTGATCCTTCTGCTATGGGTCGGATTGACCGTGTCGTTTCCTGCAACGAAGCTGGAGCCCGTCCCGGTGACGGTATCCCAAGCTGAATCCACCAAGCTGGAAGTGGGCACGACACTGACGGACAAAGTTGAGGTCACATTGCCTCTCAAGATCACCAACAAGGAAGAACTGATCACTTGGGTAACGTATGCGATGCGTATCATGGCCTCCAGAATCAACATCACCCTCGCGGCTGCTGATCCTGAAGATATGCCACCGGAGAGGATAGAAAAGCTGCGCAACTCCTCTATTGCCATTAACCACCTACTTGAGAGAATGAACCACGAAGAGAAAAAGAACCTTCTGGAGAAGAAGAACTACGAGGAGGAGAAGAAGAAGCCCGAAGTGGTTAGACCTAGTAAAACTATGTCGATGTCGAGCATCAAGGTGATTTTTTTAAATATTTCGGTAGTTTATTTATTAAAGAATAAATCTGTCTTTAGCAATATGATTTACTACTTTTTCAAAAATACTTAGGTAGTTTTAATGTAAGTACCATTAAGATTACAAAACTGCATTGTAGCACGATAGTCGGCCAAAAGAACAGCAGTTGTTAAGCAACTGCAAGAAGATGGAGAAAGAGTTGATAAGGCTGAAAGCGACGACGGATCAGCCAATTCAGACGAGCGAACAACATCAGCACAACGGCTTCGAGATCCTGACGTCGAGACCAGTAACTTACAGCAGTCCTAGTCCCTTCTCCAAAACCACTCTCGACACTCAAAAGTCTTATAATCCTTTCACGAAGTACATTCAAGAGCTGGCCCTCATCAACCCCTACGATCATCCTGACAATAAGATATTTCGTGATCCCGACGTCTTTCCACCATACAATTTCCATCAGCAGAACGCCTACTTACCCTTACCACTCAAACCTACCTATCAGGACGAGGATCGTAAGAATTACTACATGGCTGCGAACAATCGAAATGCCAGTGCCGGATTATTTGGAGGTATTCAATTTATCAGTAATTTAATAAGCATTTTCTTTAAAATTGATACCTTTCGATATCTGTTATATTTTTAAGTTGTTCTTCTACGTTTTTTTTTATTACAGTAAGACAGGACCCATTGGGATCGTTACAACTCGTGCCTATAAGAAAACCCAATACACAGCCGACTCGAACCGAAATTGAGGATTTGAATTCGGCTGGCATCATTTACAGCCAGCAGCAGAGTGTCGAGTTGTCAACGTCAACCTTTAGGCCAATAATCAGTGTACCCTTCGAGGCGGTCATCACTATCACTCGGGAGACTTCAACGCCGGAAACGTCGTCGCAATCCCCGTCCTTCCAATATACACCAACGACGTACAATCCAAAGGAAAAGCAAATCAGGGATCGCGACAGCAAGCACGAAGCGTCAACCAGCGATTTGCCGAATATTCGCAACAGAAGCTCGAAGAAGGGAAAGGAAACGAGTGAGCATGATTCTTTTGATAGTTATAGTTTTTAGAAAGGCAGCGAGCTATTATCTTCAGTTCGATGTCTCTTGTAACAAAACTTTTTCATTTTTAGAAAGCTAAAAAAATGATCTCTCTGATACGTTGTGTAATGTATAGTATTTTGGTACGTAAATCTTAAAAAATAGTGTTCATCTTATAATTTATCCGAAACTCATAAAAGAAATATACGTTTGTATAATGTTTGCACTGTTTATGAATAAATCATATTTATAATCAGAAGATTTTCTTTTTCTTTTCATAATTATTAAGATCATTCAAAACTTTTTAAATTAATTAATAAAGAACAAACGTCAAGGGGTTTAAAGTGGCAGAATATTGCCCATTATTATGCACATGATAATCTAGCATAGAACGTATAAATTGTATAGCATCTTTATTTTTTTTAATACAAATATAGGTAAGACTACAGTCGTTTTTGAAGGCGACACATCAACTGTAAGGTCCGTAGAAAAGAAGAAAAAAAAAATTGAGAAGCCTGCAGCAACTAAGAAGCGACAACCTTCTGCTCTACAAACTCTATTTCGTGTACTCACCTTGACTAATAAAAATAGTTCAACGCCTTCTGTCACAAATGTGTTGACGAGGATTAGTAAAAAGTTACCAAATGCAAAACTCGTGCAGGTAAATTTCTTACTTTTATTAATCGTAGTGTCAATCAAAATCTTTCTTAATTAGTGTTAAAAATTTATTTAAAATAAATAAACTCATAACTTTTTTATTTATTAAATAAAATAAAATAAATTGTATGTTAATTTTCATAAAAGGTTTATTTTGTAGATAGGACTTACTCTTATTTTTATTTGCTTGTTCAATTAATGTTTCCGTTGAAGAAATGAAATCTGTCAATGTATATAATTAATGCTTCAAAAACTGTAGCTTTTCATGTCCCAAGTACTTAAAGAATATAAATGTCTGCTACTACAAAATAAATTTTTTCTGCATATTTTCTTAAAGAAAATATGGAAATTTGACTTTGGCATATATTCGAACTACGTTATTGCATAAAAATCGGTCACTTTTAGCATGTCAAAAGTTATATACTATGCTTCTATAATAAAAAAGGTTTAGTAATAGCATTCAAACGCAGGTGTACTTAAACGTGACACGTATTCCAAAAGCGTGAAAAGTCAATTCGAAGCTATTCTCTGGAAAATTCAAAGTCAAGCAATAAAAGTTATCAGTTTCGCATGTACTTTTCGCGCATGGCAAGCTGCGTCTTTTTTCTAACCCAAACGTCGCACTCGGACAAAGTTTCAAAATGATCCGCGCAATTTGAGCAACGTACAGTAAAAAAAATTGAAGAAAAAGATTGACGCAAAGAAATGCTCTATGGTGTGTAGCCATCAAAAAGAAAAGCAGTGCCAACGAAATCTTCCCCTGAGCAAAAATTGGCAAAAATTTTTTGCCACTCGATCGTAAATCAGCGTTATGGAATCTCGTTAGCCTCGTTTTCGACGAGCATACGTACATACACACACATGCAGACAGACACGACTACTTACAATACGCGTAATTTCGCGAGTGTCCGATGTGTCTCTCGAAATTGCAGCTTCACTTAATGATGCTGACTTTTCGAATGCGAGAAAGAGAGAATATCGAGAAATCATTAATAATGCATGGCTCTCTCGTGGCCGATGATCTTTCTCGGGCTCTTCTTACCTAAGCGATATATCTCACCTAGAAAGTTCATTATGAGCCATTGCGCAACTGATGTAAAGCTGCTATAAGCGCCGCGCGGCGAGATGCTACAACGATTAGAGATTTTGATGCCTTTTCTTTTCCTCTTATTTTTTTTTTAAATTGCGTGTAAGCATGCAAGACTCTTGTAACGCTTACAATGGCCTCATTGGGTCTTGAGTGATACTTATGACACTCTTTGTTTACATTTTAACGATTGATGGTTTCGACAGCCTTTTATTATGTGGAGAATTTGCGAAGTTAAAGGAACGGATACCGCTACTTGAATAACTTTTCCTCATACCGATCTTATTATTACTTTTTTAATGTTGATTCTTTATTATGCAGTTGATGATAAATATCAAGTCATTAGTCTCATCTCCTGCGCATTAAAAATCGTTCATGACCCAATAAATCATTTTGTAAAACCTGTATTTAAGTAAGGTTTTATTATTTAAGAACTTCATCGTTTCACTCAAAAAACTGTATCGTAACCAGTGCAAAATATTTGATGCAACGCAAAACTGATATCGTTAAAGTTTTTTGATTTGCAAGTTGTGAAAGTAAATTATCGTAACTGTGATCAATTTCAAAATTTAAGCGATTTTCAAAAAAAAATTTGAGAACTATCATTTTTACATTGTTAAATTTTATGATAGTTTTTTCAGCTTACCTTAAAATAAACCAATATTTTATTAAGGACGGTAAATAGAAAATGAATACTATGATCCAAAATTGTTTGTTTATAAAATTTCGTAAAATTCTAAAATAATTATGAAATCTGCGTTTTGAAGGTACCATATCGAGGGAAAAGAAACGAAACATCTCAAAAGCAAATCGATGACGACGATGACGATGATAACGGTAACGGGAATGGAGACGATGACGATGATATTGATAATGGGAATGGCAACGGCGGCGGCGGCCCACCAGAGCGTGATATTTTCGATGACGACGATGATGTTGGTGGAGGCGTCAACGATGATTATGATTATGTGAGTATTAAATGATAATTATTATATTGCGGTAATTGATGTGTTTATAACTCAAATAAATGTTAACTTGTGGATGAAATAAAGTGGATATAAATTAGCTTAAGTAAAGAAAATAAAAATGAAATCTCGACTATTTCATTATACTTTCTAAATTATTTCAACGAAATTTAAATAATTATTTAATTTATATTTCAATTTGTATAAATATTTGGATGAAAGTTCGATAAGACGTCAGTGTTTAAAATACGCTTTCATCGTTAAAATAATCATAGCAATACTTAATTTAAGCAATAACATTAATATAACGTTAATTTTATTAGGATGGCGGAGGTGGTTCTCTGGGATCGATCGAAGATCTTCTGCCACTGATCATCCCGATCCTCGAGGACATCAGTGACGTAAGTGCCATCTCGATCACTTTCTCCAGAAAAAAGGTGTTGGTTCCGTACGATTCCACTATTACGTCTGATTTTTCTTCATAATTCCCGGACGCATCTTTCCTTTCCTTTCACTATTAACCCAATATCCACATCAATAGTTAAACGCGTAGAGAGAAAGATGTGTATTTCGCGCGTGCTTTCACTCGCTCCTTGATTAAGCAGCCTATTGTGCAACGCAATTATTATATTTATATATATATATACATTGTTCGACTTTCGATTACGTCGTTTAGCCGGAATCCGACACGGACTTGGGAGAATTTCTGCAGGCGGCTATTCCCCTGCTTCAAGGACTTTCTGAGGTGAGCAACAGTAATTGTCTGTAATAAAGTGCATTGATTGTTTAAGCGCTAGGTGTATAGCTTTTATTTGACAGTGTGTACACAGTAATTCATAGCTTATGCACGTTTCGTTTTCACGATACAGATACTACAGTTTCGTCTGATATAATTTATTGAGGAGAGTTTCGCAAATGTTACAGCCAGACGAAAACGGCGAAGGGCCAGATATCATTGGCGTTCTTGGACCAATTCTACAAAATTTGTCAGTGGTACGTATTTATGCGTACATAAAATAATTTCGCAATATTTTCTCTTTTTAAATTTATTCTGAATTTTATGCGTTTCAGTTGCTTAAGGCTCATTAGAGATTTATTTAAATGTAAAATTCGTAAAAATCCTTTTTAATTTAATCAGAATCACATTTATTGCAATAAACTTGCACATAAAATTCAAATTTCCTTTAATCTTGTTTTTATAGTCGGGATAATAAGGGTAAAGGATATTGTGTAAGAATTGGAGCAAATCAATACAATCGCCGAATTAAATTATCAAAACGCTAACCATCTAGATAAAATCAATGGCAAATTAAATAAATCAATGCTAAAATGTATGTTAAGAAATTAACCAGAATTTGACAGCTCTGACATCTCATCACAGAACCGTCACATTATGTATTTATCGAGGGAAAATATGTTAAACCAATTTTATAGGGCAAGGACGGCGAAGGCAGTGACAGCGGTGCGATCTTAGGCCCGCTCATTCAACTGATAGCTCCGTTCATCGGTCCACTCTCTGGACCGTTAAGCGGTCCTCTGTCCGCGACGAGCAGTGGCGTAAGTATGCACACATACTTAGTCGATTTATAGGTAAGTTGCGCAAACGAAATCTAAAGATTAACTTTTTGCTGCTTTTAGGGAGGCCCAAAAGGTTCATCGCTGGGCGCACTATTGTCCGCCATTCTCGGACCGCTGAGTCAGGTATATTTGGTTTGAGAGGCATTAATAATCGCTCATATTTTTAATGCGAGCAATTATTAACTTGATTGTGTTGGATTGTAGCCAACCGAACCTGGCGGCCAATCGCCTATAGCTGGAGTCGTTGCCAACATTGTTGCCCTGCTCAGTAAGGTACGTAGAAAAATTACTAATACTTCTTCGAAGTGAATACGATCGCTGCGATCGCCTGCATGTACATAGATCTATCGATACTTATTCGCGGAGCCCTAGATTTTTCGAATACCTGTTGCTAAATGTAATAATGACTGGCTGCATACTTGAAATGTACCTGTATACTTCTTGAGTTGTTTAACGAATTAACAGCTTCTACACGTGTAGCCAGTCTTCGATTGATAAATTACAAGCGATCATCGTATATCCTAGCTAATACTACTGCAAGTTGCAATAATTATTTATTATGTAATAATTGTTATGTATTATCTTTATTTGGATAATTTAATATCAATTCTTGTTTAGAATACTTTCAACAACAATTATTATCATCTCCCGCAACTGTATGTGCATCTAATAAAATATTTAATTTAATATATAATAATCTCTAACGATCGACAATCAGTGTAGAAGTTAGAAAAATTTTAAAAGTAAATAATAAAATTGTACAAAGTTTGATACACTATCCCGGTCAATTAAAAACAATTGCAGGAGCTGAGCTCACCGGATTCAGGTATAGACGTGGGTGCACTAGTAGCCCAGCTAGTCACAGGTACTTCGTCAGGTGCGAGTGCAGGTTTGAGCGGTGGGGCCAGCAAGACCTCCAGCGATAGTAAAGGTGCTCAGCAACCAGTGTACGGGCCACCAGCGTACGGGCCACCAGCTCAGGTAGACCTGATTCCACCACCCGCGCAACAACAACAACGACCCGCCCTCTTCAACAAGCCGAGCAAGTCCCAGATACGGCCACAATCGTCGCAGAAGAAGTCGCGCTTCCGACCACAAGCCACCCAGTACAGACCCCAAGCCACTCATCCGGATGTCGCGGCGAAACCACAGGCCAGGCCATCAGCTCCAGCAGTGCACTATCTCTACGAGCAAGTTGCCGCGCCTGCCAATTACGGTGGATACGGGACTTATGGGGTGAGACGATGCGTTTTCTTCATATTTTGTTTTCAGACTTGATTTTTTGTAGAGAATCGATAGATTTAATTGGGGAGAAGAAGAATATCTTGTATGTAACTTAATAGAAAGCAAATTGTGGAACAACCATTGGGAAACTCTTAATGATAATTGGCACCTTGGTGATAATCATTGATAAACAAGATGTATTTGTTTGAAAACTGTTCAGATTTATTAGGCTATTTAGATATATTTTAGAATATTCACTTGTTAAACATAGATTGACCAAAATACCAACCGCAGCATAATTAAATTTACTTATCTTAAGATACTTAGTGTATTCTGTCGTAATACAAAGCAATAAAGAATTTTTACATTAATCGTATCTGATCAAGTAGAGAGGAGATGATGAAATAAAGCAAATGTTAAAATAAATGATTTTCTTCAAGTTTTATAGCCTATAAATATTTTATGAACGCTTATTCATAGATATTCACACATAATTTCCTAACAAACTTTTCAGAAGAATCACATAACGCAATATATTCGTTGAAAAATCCATTATTTCTAAAAACAAATCATTATTATCATCCAAGGTACCAGCGAACAGCGTGAACTCGTTCGAATTGCTCGGCAAAGCCTTCAAGGAGATCCTGGCTAGTGGAGTAAACCTCTTTACGGCAGTTCTGGGAGCTTCGACTGCATCATCTGGTGCCTCATCCCAAGAATCAAGTAGCAGTAGTAGCGGAGGCGGTGGTTATGGTCCACCGCAACAAGGCTATGGACCTCCACCAACCTCGCCGCCATACCAGAAACCATATCGCAAACCGGACTCTTATCAGAACATACATTGAGACTTTTCTATAATGAGATATACCGTGGTTACCACTTTTTACTATTTTATTTTAAATATTGTAGAAAGTAGTTGTAAACGAGTGGTGACTGCATGATTGTTCATACTTAGCGATATTACTAAATATTAGTAATTACGTATAAGACTGGACTAGAATTTTAACTCAAGGTATGTCAATTAAGCAGCAAGAAGTTAGTGTGAACTTCTTCCGCAAGATGTCAAATGCATTCCTATGTCAGAAGTGTGATCCAAAGTTTATGACTATCCGAATTACTTTACTATATACCTAGAAAGTAATATTATTTACAACTACTATTCCTGAATATTTTTGAAAAGTAATTTTAATAATTAAGTCAAAGGATAAATGTCGATCCAGTAGTAGCTGAACAATATAAAACACATAAGCATTCGAAATAAAAAAAAAGTATCCTGTACCTGAGATCGGATTAGACTATTGTTAGATACTGAATACTGAATATACTGAACCTTACCTTTGCATGTTCAATCACTGAATCTAAATCTGATCTCAGAATTAGTCTATCACGTCAGAATTTTGAGATATCTATATTACAAATGTAAATATTACTATAACGGGCTCGATTCACCCTTCAAATTCCATTTTGAATCATTCCCATACAATTTTTTCTATTAGAAAAGTACCAATTGAAAGTTTACTAAAATTCTAAGCCATAACTATTAGTTCAACTTATATGCTTTGAATTGGCATATGATGTAGATTAAAAATCATATGGAGGTACTTCAAAATAGATTTTGAAGGGCGAGCCGAGCTCTATATAATACTAATGAGTTTATAATTTTATACTATATAGAGAGCACAAAGCCAACATATCATTTACGTCTAAAATAGGGTACTTGTCATCTTACTGATGAGCCCAACAAGTAATCCGGGGCGAAACGCATATTTCACTTCTAATTTATATACAATTATTATATTTAATTTAACTTTAAAATTAATTTTGTTTAATTTACGTATGATCCTTCATTCTCCTTTTATTCTAGATATAAGATATTAAAGAACTGCATATGTTTTACACAGTACATCTTATAATAGTAGTTATAATTATAAATTTCCTACGTTCCATGACGATCAATAAATTCTACTTATTTTGAAAAATTTAGGAACGATAGTCTTTTGCTTACTATATAATACTACTTACTAAAATAATAAAAAAAAATTATGGCCCTAATTTAAGATATCTCAAAATTCTTGTAATATAAGATACCTCAAAATCCAGAAGTGATAGGACAATTCTAAGACCAGATTTAGAATTAAAGGTTCATTATAGACCAGAATAATCAAATCAGATCTCAGGTATAGGATACTTTATTTTTATTTATATAGGTATTTTTAATACTACTTATTTAACGAAAATATTTAATCCCTAAAATCAATGCCTAAGGTAAATTAGTATAGTTAAACATGCAATAGTTAATAGACATACTTTTAAAAGACAGGCATATATCTACTAATATTACTTTTAATACGTGTTTTGATATACTATATTATATATATACATTCATATTTTATTTGTAGTAAAATTGTTTTAATATTTTTTTACAACTGTTCTATTAAGTCTTTGTTGAAACTCAAACTTTTTCTTTTGATATAAAAATCAAATAAAATAAAATAGAAAGCTGATCTTTTACAATTCTGCCTTGTTCAAACCACATCATTTCCTTATGTTTTATTAATTCAGAAATTTGAATAAGCATATCATTTCCTTCCATTGCGTAGTAAACGCACTTCAGTTACTCACAGACAATAGTAGAATAGAATTACAGGTTGATGTTATAAAGTTAAATTACATTTCAGTTTTATTTATGACAATATGTGTAAATTTTAATTAACCAGCTGCGATAAAAAAAAACCTATTACAGGGTGTTATTCAAATTCATATTCTCCAAAGTAAGTACCTCAACAAGGTGCATCTAAAAACCGATGGTTTGAATATTTCTAGTATCAATGGCTTAGCATATTTTGCATTCAATGTGTACAACATTATGGATTGTATTAAAATTTAGTCTCATTGGCATATCATTACTAAATTACAACATACTTAGAATCCTATATAGGTAAAAATATAATAGTAAGTATTCCAGCCGTACTTTCCACTACAACAGGCCTAGAAATCAAAATTCCGTATTGTTTTGCATACAGTTATGTCTAGGACACTAAACGTCAACGGAGATTTAACGTCGTGAACTTTTTAGGAAAAAAAAACGTTACTTGCACAATAAACGTATAGTGCACATTTCAACTTGCAAAACTTACGTCATTTTGAAAAAAAAAAGTATACGAGATCCACTCTATATTTACGTAAGTCCGCAAGGAATATCACATTCGGCTCTAGAAAGTGTAGCGTTATGGCTATGAAACGCGTCACTGAGCGTCTCCCATATTTTTTAATATCGCGCAAAATATCAGTACACGCGTATGCACGTGTGGATAATGTCAACCGGAAAAGGATCCGCCCTGGACTTTCTACGAGTTTTTGCTTACGCGGAAGCGCCGCGCGAAGCTACGAAACCAAGCCCCGGAGCTGGAACTAATATCGGCATAATTGATTTTGCAAGCGTAATGGATCGCGTATATATACGCGTGCAGCAATTAATATCGGCGCGGCGAAAAGTACGAGCGCCGGAATTTCACCGTTATGCGCACGGTGAGAAAAGGATATTTGAGATTGACGACGATGAAAAAGCGGTGGACTCGTTTCATTAATTTTGCAAGAATATTGAATATGTACGCGTTATTAGGTACGCACTTTTGTTACAGAATATCTATTTCAAAATTATTGACTATGCTGCTGTTATTTTTAATTTGCTCTAAATTTATTAATTTTTCACTAAAATATACAAGATATTATTTTAATACTACATCGATAGTATCATCACGAATCGCACGCAGAAACGCGAATAAAATATGACACTTCCACATCGAGTAATAAAAAATGAGTATTTAATCTGTCCGATACGTGGCGATGATATTGCACTTTCACTGCTTCCTTTCAGGTATTAAAAATCGATTCGCATTCCAATCCAAAATTCCTAATCAATTTACATTTCAAAAGGTTTGTATCAAAATTCCAACCGATTAATAATAAGCAGAGAATGAAGCAATCGATGAAAACTAAAATCTGTAATTTAAAAGAGACTTCAGCTGAATCAAAAATAAAAACAGCGACTATAAGCATAAGGAAAAGAAAACAAAATCTACATCCTCTCATCTAAATTTCACCTCGTTCCCAATTAGGTACCTCAGAAAAAAAAAACAACAAACCAAACGCACGTGCGATACGAATCTTTCGTTTCAAGAGCTTGAACTATAAGGTAAATCCCGGGCACACGCGTGGCATGGGTAGTTTCATAATCTCACGCGGTCACCACACTTCGTTATTCAATCCGCACCTGGAAACTTTCCGCTTGACTCTCTGCATCTGTTCTTCCGTGGACTCGAACCAGTCGCCAGAATCAATGCCGTATTTTTGCTGGACCTTTTATTTATGTTTACGGTATTTCCTATATAGTCATCGAAACGTCGACTTCATGTATAAGACAAGCGTAACTGCTGTAAAATATGCGTTTCTTATAGAAGTGCAATAAATTCAGTCTGAAGAGTAGGAGATCCAGGTGTAGTGGGTGTATTCAGGGAATTCCCGAATTTAATGGAACGATTATGTGATCGGTACTGTTATGAGGTTTCAGGTGAGATCTTTACAGCTTGCGTGCGATCGATATAGTTGTCGAAAATGAGAAAGCTTTTCAATGGCTTTATCATGGCAATCATTTCAGTTTTCTTATAAAGTTCAGAAAATTACTTTCCTCTTCGACAATTAGAATTACATAAAGGAATAATCCAAAATCTTACTTTCTACACTATAATAATATAATTTAATAATAGTTGAATCAAGAGAGTAAATTAGTGGTCCGTTGCACATGCAGTACTTGCTAAATATTTTTAAATAAATATGTTTTATTATTTCCTTGTTTTTTCATATGCAGAAAAAAAATTACAGTTTAGATATTTTAAGATAATAATATAACTTAATTATAATAATATACTTACTTACTAATAATATAACTTAATTGCAGACAATTTTCTTTTGCTTGTTATAAGATATAGCAATTCTTTCGAAAATTCGTAGTTAACGACTTTATTTTTTATCTGCGCACGTGTTAAATTTCAGGCAGAAAGTATTTAATTTTTTTTAAAGAATTTTAATTTGCTCGAAAAGATTCTGATTTTGCAATAGGATTGCTTTATTTTTAAATCAGATTTTTTTAAAATAATCTTTTTTTTTTAACTAATAATTTTATTTATAAATATCAAGTGTCTCTTAAATGCGTTATTGTATATTTATAGTTGACTTCATTTAGCTATATTCAATCAGAATAAAAGTTCGGAAGAGACTTTTCATTCTAATTCTCAGTAACCTTACTTAATTCAATCCTGAAAAAACCCTATTAAAAATTTAAAAGAATAATGTTACGTAATTCAGCCAGTTTAAGATCTTCTATTAAATTCTATATAATTTATAAAAATACGTTTTCATAATCTTCAAACATGTTAAAGTTAAATTAGGCTAATAAATAACATCTGAGCACCAAATTAATGCCTCTAGCATTTATTTTTATTAATCTAATAAGCCCATATTAACTCATAGCATTAACAAGAAACTAAAATTAAAACATGAATTTAAAATAAACTATATGTCATTTTTTAATTCAAATACCGTTTAAAATAGGAATAATTTCACAAGAATTATATAGTAAAAAATATACACTGAAAATTTTAGATTGAAAATTGACTTTTATAGAGTTAGTGTTAAGTCTATTTAAAAGTAAAATTTAAACAATCTCTTTACAGATCTGTGAATTTTATAACGAACGAATGTTTATTGACAAAGACTGATGTTGTTTTAACGTAAGGTTATATTCTTATATTTCACTTTTGTTACGATGAATTAATTATTTTTATATTAAACAAGAATTTTATTTCTTACTTAGAGTAGCTTATGAGATCGATTTAATATTACTTAATTTCAACATAACACTAAATAAATTTTCCTTTAAATATTAGTCTTTTTTGACTGTATTTTACCTTTCACTCGATCACAAGTTACAAGGTACAAATATTAGACAAAGTCATACTATTATATAAAAAAATAAATAACAAATTTAATTAAAAATCTTAATTTGGCATTAGAATTAACTCTATTGGAGTTAAATCATCTTAATTTGACTTAATCGTCGGTCGAGTGAAGTTTCTACTCTGAGGATTTTTTAGCGTTGGCACCGGTAAATCAGCAACGTATAAAAAATAGCAATTTTCCAATGTTTTCACAGAGTATAAATTAGATTCTGAATCCAATTTTTAACTTTGAGATAAGACGAGGAGAGAAGATAAGTAAGAAAAGATCAGGATATAAAATCGACTAAGTATCTCGGACCGAACCACGAGGCGCGCTCGTTTTCACTTTGGCCACGCGTGTGCATGCGCGCGTGTGTATAAATTAACATAGCGAGCGTATGCATCGTAAATTAGACACGTCTCGAGGATCCTCGACACTCGTAGCGGCGAGACCCCTTGGCTTGAGACTCGACACTCACAGCCTGTAGCAAACACTACTTCCGCTGCTCTTCTCTTATGATTTATCATTTCGAAACTGTTCTTTGTGTATAATTGTAGTTTCTCATTTTGAGATTGCGAGTTTATGTAATAGTCGTTTCAGATATGCAATTTAATGACAGATGCAGAGAATTAAAAAAAAAACGATGTACCCAGAAGAATAAAGTCGGAAAACAAATATTACATCGAAGTAGTTCGATCCAATTATGAGATAGGATAACAATAGGTTATCAAAATAGTATACGACCAGCATTTATTGATACCTTTGTTATTTCGTGTTGCTACTCCTCCTTGTAATATAGAGATTACAATCCACCGTTGGCACTCATTTATATGAATTTCAAAAGTTAATTAAAAAAAAAAATACTTGCGGTTTGGTTCTGGTTCTTTGAGCTACATTCAGTAAAAGCTCATCACATCACGTAGTAAAGAAAGTTAGTTTGAAAGTTACCAATGAGTTGAATTGAAGAATGTTTTATTTGAATATAAAGTAAAAATTATTTGTAAATCGATGCATGGGATAACGCAACTGTTTTAAATAACCGTTTCAAAGCACGCAATCATTAAGCTAATGTTTAAACTTTGCAAAGCTATTTTTTTTTGTCTATACTTTGAACCCGTGTCATATGGTCCAGCAGACCAGTTGTGAAACTTTATTGATCGTCTTACGGTGCAATGGAAAATTATAGCGACTGACGCAACGAGGAGCGTGCGTTGTGGACTCTTTTCACTTTTCAAGAGATCATTCATCATTAGAAATTTGCAATGATCGAAAGTTGCTTACGCGGAAAAATATTTCATTAAACCGACCCTCTGATGTGTGCAAGTCATACATCGTCATGCGTGCATTACTCGTCCACTTTGAAGCTACTTCGTAATAAGTCCATCAAACGCTTTTCAATTCTGTCAATTACACAAAAGTATCTTATGTAAAGCCCGGCTTAGTAAATAATCAATTTTTCATCAAAATGATTGCAAACTTTCTTAATACTTTTTTTTTTTCATTTTTATTGTAGCGAAAAGGTTAAAAACTTTTTAGGACTTTAAATGAAATAGATTATATTATTAATTTGTATAAATGCTGCAGCCGATTTCATTGATTACGGAAACCTAATAACACACCTAAAACATTTCATATTTACCTCCAGAATAAAATGTTATTGTCCTAATTATCATTAGAATTCATTCACGACATACTTCAATACAACGATTTCCTAAATCAACTTTATATACACACCGGTAGCGGATCAAACCAATCCCCATAAGCATTTCGATGAAACCAATTAAATAAACTGCCACACACAAACACGACAGATAGAGGCACGAAAGCGTTGGCTTAGATCGCGTCCAAAAAAATGTTGACTCCGCGCCAATATTGACACGGTGCCGCCGCACATTCTGCTATGCAAAATTGCAGGAGCTGCTCTCTCGCTTGCACACGTATAATACGTCGGCAACGCGACGTTTCGTCTAAATTTTCGTAAGACCCAGGCCACCCAATGGCTGACAAGCGAGTGCCACTCGTGTGATTCATCAAGCCTGGATGAAATTGGAATATATACGTAGGAGATCGCGAAACCGGTTGCGTGATACAAGAAAGCCAAATTATGAAACTCTCTCTCTCTCTCTCTCACTTACTCGCAGGCGAGCATATCGCGGATATTACGATTTTCCCCGTAATCCGTTGGGGTCATTCCTCGCGAGCGGATATATCATGCAGGAGTCTCGAATCTATTTTTGTCTATATTATACCGAAATTTATGAGTGGCCGTGCCGGTTTTTATCGCGATAGATCGTTTTTTTCGGACGGATCAAAGACTGATGATTTCGAAAGTGTTATTTACACGAGGGGATATTTGTGATGCTTTGTCGAATCGTATCGATGATTGAAATGATTTGTGCATTCCTTTTCGGTGCTTCGTGTGTTAAGCTTTTCATAGAAGTTAATGTATTCTGGGATAAGTCAATGGGTTTCGATTGATTGAGCGCGACCTTACGTGAACAAACTGGATTTAAAAGTTAAATCTTTAAAATTCGAAGCGCTTATACATTTTGCTTGTTGTGTGAAGAATTGATTTTGATAACATTTTAATGTATATAGGATTGGTATTAATTCGGCAAGCTACTCTGCATTCAGAAAAAATGAGAGAAAGCTAAATTCTAAAGATCATGTCGCGAATAAGATGCGTTTTAACAAATACAAGATTGAAAACTATCCTTTTCAACCAGATGAAATAAAATTGTTGATTATATCAATAAAACGGTGACACACATGAATACAGTCTACTTTCACTAGTCTCGTTGATCCAACCCATACGAGTTTATGGATATTTCCACATGCTCAAGCCTATGCAGTCACAAAAATTTCGTTCTCCGTAAAGACATCGTCACGTGACCCTTAATTGCAATTATCACCTGCGATTCTTTTGACACTTACTACACCATACACGTAATCGCCTACCTTCCACCCTTTTTTTTACAATCGAAAACTATGAAATTTTTATGGTTTTCTCCGACAAGCCTCTGATCGACGTGTGTCATTTTCATTGACGCGTATAACGGATGCTAATGAACTTTCTTGAGAGGAGCCATATACGTAATCGGGCAATTTTTACACTATCTGCAGCTTTTTGTTTTCGCTTTCGCCGCTTTATTATGCGGCATAAATTTTGCAGCCTGATAGGCGTTTAAGAGGAGATCGCTCCTCTATTTCTCCTATTTTGAATCATTGAATAAATTACAAAACCGTCATGTAGCAATCTTATTAATGACTCGCTTAAAAGCTGCGTTTCTTTTTTTTTTTTTGCATACGCAGCGATGGGTAAAATGGTTGATATACAAGACAGGCAGCTGTACGTGTCGATTATGACACTCCGGCGCGACAGAGCCGTAAGCGCATACAGTGGGATGGACGCAGCAGCGAGAGAGCTGCAAAAACTTCCTTTCTGCAAAAGTCGTATAAGTGTCATTCGCAAAAAGCCCTCATGTATAATGTAACAATGAGTTATTGGCGGTCTGTGTATTATTTCATTGCCTGAACGCGTACGTTAGATGTTCTTTACGAACGTGTTTATTCTCGCCTGAAACATGTCATTTTAGTGGAAAATAAGAAGGATGCACTTACCTGCAACTTAGCACAGCTTATTTTGCGTAATTATAGGTTGAAAAAAAACTTATCTCATTCGCACCTCCAGCAGGCGAATTTATTCAGTGCTAAAATTCAATGAAATGCAAATAGCGAATTTTCGTAAAACATCACCCCCATCGTAAAATTTAAATGTAGCTCGTCGAAGTAGCGATGCGAGCGTTAGATTTCTTCTTTGGCTTATTGCAATGTACATAAGCAGGTCGATGACACACGAACTAATTATCAACGGCGCCGTGTCCCGTCAAGACTCTCAATTATCCATTGGCTGCTTATAGTACATACACTTGTTAGTGTGTTTGGCAAGGATAACCACCAATCTAATAATTATATCTCCTAGAGAGTGTACCGAGTGATGGATTCGGAGTAGCTAGTACTTGAGGATGTGTTATCTTGCGAACGTCATGGTTTTTGTGTACGCTGACGCGGAACGAATACCTACTGTTATAAAGAATTTAACTTGGAATTACAGTTGCCTCTGCTGAAATTCAAGTATACATGTGCTTTAACACAGAGACTCCTCGATAATTACTGAAATTAGCGAGTTTTCGAAAGATATCGCGTTTATTTTGCAATTAAGACCGAATGTTCTCCGTTCAGAAACAGGGCGAATAATACGCATCAAAACTATGAGAATTGTATTTATCAGTTTGTTTTGTCATCGGGTTTTTTTATTCTTAATACACTCTTCGGTTAATTGCGCGGATAAAAAGTGAGATAAAAATGCAATCGAGTTTCCTATTTGCATAATGAACTGAAGCAATTTCAAGAATCTTCGTTTTTTGTCCACATCGTGTACTATCACGTAATAAGATATCCCGCTTTGCTTACACTTTTATTTATCGATTAAATGCGAAAGCAATAATTACGATGTCGCGACGCGCGCGTGAGCGCAGAAAAACTATATAAAAGTTGACAAAGGCGTAACACACCTTTTTTTCACGCACGCGTCTCGAACTCATCTACATTATATAGCTTTGATGAAATCGCCGCAGATGCGAATAAGAAACTGTTTATAGATCGAATATACACAATTTCTCGGTTCAGCGAGAGAAAAAAGGGTGCGATCGTCCTGCTTAACTACGAGGATTACAATATTTTTTGTCGCGCGCATTCGCGCTGAATAAGCAGCCGTAATCAATTAGTCAACTGTCTTGGCGACGCGGTGGCAAGAAATCGTCCAGTTAAGAAAAATGAGAGGACATCGCGTTGGGGCGATTTCGTAAAGTGGCTCTATCTCAAGACCGACCTTCGTTCCAACGCGACACTTTATATACATCGTAAAGCATATAGAGCCCTTAAAGACTCGGTTGCCGTGTGCCAGAATGCGGAGATCGTCTCGCGCGCCGTGGCATCGAGGGGATGTGTTTTGAAATTGACCGCTGCACTCGATCGATTATGCGATAATTATAGAAGCCAAGCTGCTGCTGCTGCTACTGCTGGGTAAACAAAAGTCACGCTGTTGTACAGTTTTGAGTTGCATTAGATTGTGGCTTGTGTAACGTCGCTCTCGATCACTTTGTGCACCTTTGTTTTCTTTGGATTTTTATAGGACGGGTGCTTGAATGGATTTGTTTAATGACACTGCGCGGAGGATTTATGATTGCGAATTTTGCGGTTTCTTTTTGATTTGTCCAGCGAAATATTGAGTGATAAGTTGCTTTATATGCTATTATGTAGCATTGTAAACAAAACTTTTATTTACGGAAAAAATGAAATTAAATCAATTTTTAATACGTTTTAGATATTTCAGTCTTACGATTATTAACCACAGGTAGAAAAATTCGTAGAACTATCTATTAGACGTTAGATAAATACTGGGCTATGGATTGAAGAGAAAAAGATAGATTGTTAATATACTTGTATATATATTGTATATGGACAGTAGAGGATGTTTGATATCTTTCTTTTTTAAATCTTGACTTGAAATGCTTCAAGACAATATGACATTATTTTATTGTTTGATTTGAATTTAATTAAATATAATATTTATGGTAATGAACTTTTCTAACGAACCATTATAAGAAAACATCGAAAATTACAATAATAATGTAAGATAGATAATAATTGGTATAGAGATTCAAATATTTTTGAGTTTAGACGATTAATAAACTACTAAGATAAAAATGGTTTATAATTCATGAAAGGGTTTATAAGTATATATAAGTATATATGGTTTATAAGTACGAAATAAAAAAGTTATGCGCTATAAAAACACAATATGTTACTTTTTGTGCAATATTGTTACTAAACAAATTTAAGCAATAAAAATGAAAGTAATTAGATTGTCGACAAGCTAGAATAGTTTTGTCTTTATGGAATTCTGAAAGTACAAACATAAATACAAATGACATAATTATCAAAATTACAGGTATTTAATAAAAAAAGTTGTTCTCGTATAATTTTTTTATATTTGTACATTTAAATAAAGTTAATTCGAGTTGCACATTATTCTACGTATATATTTTAAGCACATACAAGGAGAAAACGAGTTCATAACAGGTATTCTAAAGGTAATTTCAAAAATATCGCCGTGTTTAGCAACGTTTCTGTTTTAATTAGATCGTCAGCGACAACAATTTTTGGTATTCACATTTTTTTTTAAGATTGCAACATTCGTAACTAGTTGAAGATTTTATTAAGAGTTTTTTACGCACTAGTTAAGTATTTATAAACTTGCTTATTATTACTGGACTGTGAAGAAAACTTTTGATAAATGTTCAAACAAATATATTTTGAATCATAAAACTGAACTCATTAGTATTTCAATGGAACGCAAGCAATGCGTCTAAATATGCGTACAAATCATGTCTAAACAAGTTTGGTAGGTGTCTACTTAAAACAACTTCATTAGACTTTACATGTTACCTTGCGAAGTATTTTATACCGCATTCAATTTTTCGAATGTCACGCTTATACTTTATACAGTTTCAAGAAGCTCCTTATCATGAAACAACTTATAACGTTTCTTTTATATGTATACATAGGGTAGACTGGGGTATTGGGAGTCACTTAAGCTATGGCCGCTATATCCTTTTATTTACAGCAGTTTTTTTTATTCTAAAGAATTATTTTATTAGTTTATAGCATCTGCTATCAATATGCACAAGAAAAATTGAAAATGACCCGAATTACACTCAGTGTTGGGGTAATTAGGATCACAATTTATTTATTAATTAAAAGAAGAATAATCACTTCTAGCATATTTTTCAAGCTTTAAATAATTTGTGATAAATATTATTTATACGTAAAGTTCGTAATTCTATCACTATAAGTTTTTAAAGTAAGATTTAAATCGGATAGAAATTTCAAGTGACTCTAACCTCTTTTCTC
>UELU01146123.1:0-38783 GCA_900490025.1 Megastigmus dorsalis
ACTTCCCGTGGTGTGTATACTATATTTTTGCATAGCGAGGCCGAAATTACCACTGTCTCAAACCCGCCCCGGGCGGGAAAGTGGTACTTTCGGCCCGCTTGGCAAAAAAAACATTTTTTAATATTATTTTTCTAACAAATGAAAAGAAAAAGAATTACCATTATATTTAATAATTTTCGATAATGTAAGTATGGACCAGTCCTTTTCATGCTAGTCTCTGTTAATGATAGCCTGTCTAAGATCGACTCCTGAATTTCCTGCTGGAAACCAATAATGCTGTTCATCATTGGTTATCCACCTAAAGTTTAAATTCAGTTACAAATATTGTCAGCTTAATATAGTGTAAATATTTGTTTTACTCGTTTTTTTTGTCGTAATATGGCTGAAAAATTTTAAGATTCATTGATTCTCTTTTCTTTTACATCAGAAAATTGCTTTTTGATTTTTAGTTTTTTAACGTTTTTGTCAAGGGAAGTTTAATGTTTAATAAACTTTAAGAAAAGTAAAATGCAGACAAGTATGCATATATATAAAATCAATAATAATTAAAGAAACAATATTGTAAAGTTTTTTAATTAAGTTAAAAAAATTACTATAAATTAAAAAAAATTAAGAATTACTATTATAATTGATCAATTTTAATATCACATAAGTTATATAACGATATAAATCTCAGGTGTACAATGAAATATTTTTATTTTCACAAACAATTCTATTGCACTGATAAACTTACAAATTTCTAATGCAAACAATAGAAAGTTGTGAAATCATGTGATAAATAGCCAAGTAACTCTATTTTTCAATTCGCAAAAACACAATATAAATTTTAATTTTTCGTTCATTATATAATGTTGTTAATGCAAATGCTAAGGTTAATATTAATTTATAGAGTTCATCGATTACATCAGCATTATTCTGCTGAGTTTAAGGACTATTTACAATAAACATTTCTGTGAAATGGTATTGTAAGGCTTCAGTAACCTACTAGCAAGGTTTCTGCAAGGATTCGCTAAAATCTTTCTTTGAATCTTTCACAGAAATATTTCATGCTATGTGGGCTTTACTTGCAGCTATTATAGCAAATGCAGATTTAACTTTAGTTACAGAACATTATTTAGAGGAATTTAATTTAATTTACGAAAATTGCAATTCAAAACATTTCCATTTTAAATTGCTGCAAGATAAAAAGTTTACAAATTGTTGTTGCAAAGTAAAAGTAAAATTAGCTAAGACATTGATTACCCTGCAAAATTAAAAAAATAGCAAAGTGAAATACTAAAATAAGTAAAGACTTTAGAAAATATATTAGTATTCTGTATCTTATAACTATTCTCTTGCATTTGGTAATTTTGGTGGTTCATTACATAATATTATTGGTAAAGGTTCTTCAGTAATATGTATAAGTGGACAAATATACAACCTTTGCTAATACATTAAATCCAAACCAAGATAAAATAGGAAATACATTATAGATAGAGAAGAAGCAAATAAATTTAGATACGAAAATAATGATAAATGTTTAATTGAAATATTACAAACTTTAGATAAGATTTTAAGAAAATTAAATCCTTATGCAGATGCTTATAAAATGATGCACAAAGTTGAAAAGAAAAAATAGAAAGATTTATTAAAAATGGACTCACACCAAAAAATTGAAATATGATAATAAAACTAAATTCACGAAATAAAAATCCTCGTTTTAATCTGCCAAATTCAAATGAACTGGCACTTACGTATGTAGGAGATGACCTTGAACTACATATGAAAAGAGATTTTTATATTTATTCAAAATTAGAAGGACCAATAAGAATTAGTAAAACGAGTGACCATACAGATCCAATGACTTATCCAGCAATGTATCCAGTGGCAGGTGTTGGATGGAAGCCAAACATGAAGAATGCGAATAACGTAAAGAATGTATCAATATTCCAATCCTACACTTATAAACATAAAATACTAATAATAAATAATTAAATGCAAAAATTACATATCAAATAATTACATCAGAAAATGTATGTGATTATGACAAAGTCAGTCAATATGAAGAAGCAAAATATGAGGGTTCAAGAAGGAATGTATCGCTTAAGGTAGTACTGTCGATACGAAGCTAGTCAAATGAGTACTTTATTTCATCTGATTTACGCAATATATATGGATGTGGCAATGCCGCTTATCACTGTATAGGCAACTTCCGCAAAAGAACAGGCGATTGAGTGCTCGAAAATGAGTTTGAAAGTAAAAAGAGTTTTTTGGAAAGGGAAGAGAGTGACTAAAAGTAAAAGTTAAATAATTTGATCAAGCGAGAAAAGTAAGAGGGCTTCACGGACAGTTCTAACACCCTTGATAACCTCAAAAGTAATATAAACATTGCCAAAAAGATGGTAGATGGATTGTGCACATAAAAACTCTCGATGATCAGGTGTAAATCTGCGTGGTCTAACATATTTATCGATGTTACCACATTTACAATAACCTCTTCTGCTACTCGTGAAAATCGGCATTTTTATTTATTCATTTACTTATTATTACACACACCTAATTCATGTTTTTGGAGTTGCAAACTATTCCACGAAGTTACAATTTACTCTCTATCAACTTTCATTGAGATCTTATAGGTAGTTCTTGTAAAATACGGAATTGAATTACCGAAAAACATATTTGTCGAAAGACTGCATGTTAAACGCCGAAAATTAAAAATATCAATAACTTTTTTGTCGTGCATTAGAAGTCCACGAAAATTGAACTGATTCATTTTTAGATAAATATTGATCTATTTTCTCAATTTCATCGAAATGTTGTAGGTCAATCGATATACGACAGTACTACTAAAGAAGAAGAAGCTATTACAAAAAATATCGGCATTACTTTAACAGCATGGTTTGAATTAAATAAAACAGATACTGATGCAAATAAATATTTATATATAGAAATTCCTTATCATTACGTATTTAATGCAAAGAACCCTAAACAATGTATTTGTTTTATCTATAGATTTAGAAAATTCATTAATGATTAACGATGAAATAAACATAAAAGACAATAATGTGAATAAAGAAAATGTAAATGAAAAAATTAATTCATTAACAAATGCTCAAAGGACTATTTTTAATATGATAAATAATGTATAATTTGTGTAATGATCCACGAACCACGATTCGTTTACTCCATATTTAATAAATAATTAATTAATAAATAATTGATTATCTTGACTAGGGTAAAATTTGAAGAGTATACAAGTTAATATATGACCTGACCGAAGGTGATGTGTAGAGTATTTTTTCATACAACCTGCATAAAAGTCGATATTTTCACGCTTGTGTGTATGAAATAAAACTTAAAGAATGGAGTGAAAATAATTACAATTACTATCAAAGAAATATCTTTAAAAATTTTACCATTCTTTGGATTTTGATTTACATTTTTATGAAATCTGTGTGTATTCAAATCTAATATCATAAATATACATTAACATCACATCAATGTGCTGGGTTTAATATAGAAAAATTACTTTTTATCCATGTTTTTTTTCTAAGTTATTAATACATATAACAATTCTGTACTCATATTTGTAAAGCACAAAATAAACAATATAGCATGATAGCAAATTAAAATAAATTCAAATAATTTTTAATATTCATGACCGCCTGTATATTCTATCATTCACCAGTACTCTCTAAATAATATTAATGGAAACGCTTTCAATGAGTCAAAAATTTGTAGTTACTCGTTTGCTTGCCTACTTGATATATATATAAATCAATCGTTTCATGCATTTTCTAGAATATCAGAAATTTCCAAAGACAATCATCAATAAAATAAATTTTTTTTCATAAGACCAAGATCAACATAATTAATTGTTTTGCTATTAATAATACTTCATTATACAAAAAGTTATCTAGATCCATGAAAGCATTTCAAGATATAAAATCAATATCAGTACTTGCAGTTATTATAGCTTGACGGTACTATTTTATAACACACCTAATCTACTTATAGTAGTTGATAACTCATTGAATATGCAACATCAAACGCGAACGAGTTTTTACAAAAAATTACTCTAATGCGCTTCTAATTAATCAATCAACTGAGAGATAAATAAAATTAAATATAGTATGAGCGACATAATATAATAAATTGTTTCTATACAATATAATATATATTATGTAAAAATGTACGCTTGGTATTGTTCAAACGGTGTACAGATGTGTGTCTATAGTTATGATTTACTGATGGCGTTTTTATGCTTAATTCATACAATTTTAGATGTAATGAATTTTTCAACCATGCAATAATTCTAAACTATATAAAAATTTGGATAATATTTGGTTATCACTAAAATTTCTTTTATTTCAATTGAATAATTTCACTGCATAATTATTATTTCAGGTATTTCCTTCTTTTATATTTATTATAACTACAAAAACAATTTATTTCAGTCTCTAAAACGACGTTTATTTTATATATTTACATATACGGACATTGAACAAAATTAATCTCTACCTCATTCAATGAATCGGAACAACAATCATAATTCTGAACAACTTAGAATACATAAAACAGCTTAATTATTTGGGCTATGCCGCATATAGCTTTTTAAATATACTAGAATAAATTTTCATATTATTAAATAATTTTTTAATTACAATAAAATTAAAGTATTTGTGCAGCTGTTAATTTATATTGATAAATAATGGTTTAATATGTACATGAGTGACTATGCATGTAATTAATTATTTTAATTAATACTTACATTAAGGTAGAACAAATTTTTAATCAGAATTATATTCAAGAATTCGCGAAGCTTTTAATTAATAATACGGAGATTTAATGATAATTTTAAGTATAGTTGCTATTCAAATTTCATTATACTGCTTATTATATTTCATATTGCTAAAACAGCTGTAGCAAAAGCCATGCGCGTTTTAATATTATAGATACGTCAATAATAATCAATTACAAACATGAAATTTCTATAAAAGAAACATTCTCATTCAAAATTTAATAAATTACAATGTTGTATGCTAGTTGTAAAGTTTCTTTTATATTTGGGTCCACCTATATTTCTCTGACAGTTGAAGCAATTAATAATAATCATACTAGATAAAAATACGTCTATGATAACATCTTGAATTTATTTTAGATATAGCACCCTTAGGATAAAAATTAAATCTAAAATTGATTATTTATCTAATCAAACTTTGAGAGGGTCGTACCTATAATCAGGTAACGAATTATGGCAAAACTTTGTAGTACATAAATATTTTTAACGATTGATGAGTATTTTTTGCTAACTTAAAATAGACATTTACTGACACATAATATAATACTAAATCTGTCGCTATTTGTGAAATTGTATACATTGAAGCTTTGTTATAAAAACAATATTGGTTCATGGAGATCAATAACTTTGATTAATATACCTATAAAATTAAAATACATAAAGTGCTCTTAAATAATTCTTCATCTGTTTAAAAAAATTAATGTCTTTACTTGTGAAAAAATGCAGAAAGTGTTGATAGTTAGGCATTTTATTCTTCCAAATGCAATCATGCAGAATTCATCAGCAAAAAATTCTATTTTGCAGTATCTTTGGTACTGATACCGTTTGTATTGGTACGCCTAGTAAAAAGTTTAATAACTTTGCACCAATTATAATATCTGTAAGTATAACCATAAGGTTATTTTTATATTTTATCTTTGTCCTTTTTTATTACTGTTTCTGCCATTACAATTTAATTCCATCGATTTGATAAACTCTTGCATTTATTCCGCCTACTCTATTCATAACAATTTCTCTAGCAAACTGTTTAATTAAGATTTTACATAAAATTTAAAATAAACCAATTGATTAAAAATTAAGAATTCACAAAGTCAAGATCATATATACACTAACTAAATTACACATGATTTATTGCTTTCCTAACAGTACACAATTTCTTGTCGTTAACATTAACTATATGAGCATAAACTGAGAAGAAGATACCGAGGAGTCCGGGAAGCTGATTTTGATGAAACTTTACAGAGTCATTCATTGGCTGTACGTACACTAAGAAAAAAAATTGCTGTATCAAAGACAGCTTCGTTGTGGGCGGATGATAAAATAATCTGTCAAGTAAAGAAGAAAAATTTATTGATTTGACGAAGTATTTAGTTACTACACTGAAAATTTAAAAAGTTAAAGTAAGTATTAATAATTATACTTACAAGGGGAACCCAAGGAGTCCGGGGAACCGATTTTAATGAAACTTTACAGAGACATTCTATGATCGAAAACATAAGAGACGTGTCGTAATTTAGTAATAGCACTTTTCATTCAAAAGTTACGAGCGATCGAAATTTAAGTTAATGTTTGGGCCTGAAAATTTGACGTTTATTTCAGTTGAAAAATGCATCCAAAATTAACTCAATGTTCGATCTTCATAACTTTTGAACGAAAAGTGCTAATAACTTGTTTAAAAATGCAAATGAAAGCTTATTATCTATACTTTTGATATATTTTTTTGTAACGTGATTCTCTATGATATATATTGGTCTAGCAATGAAGGTTTTAAGTCAACGATGATTTTCCATATATTTTGATATAATGAGCATTAACTCGTCTAAATTTCGAGATACGTACGTCATATTTTCGACCAAAGAATATCTCAGTAAAGTTTCATCAAAATCGGTTTCCCGGACTAATTGGGTTCCCCTTGTTAGTTTAATGTGATAGGTCAACGTGACCACATATTCATAAGTGAAGTAATATGCTTCTTTATGGCTTAGAAAGTTAATTTTTAAGAAAGTTAATTAACTGTGCATGGGGTTCACAAATGTAAAAAAAAATAATTAATTCTTTTTGGCCCTGAAGAGGGACGCAGTAATAAATCGCCCGATACGTTGGCCTTTTAAATAAAAGTGAATTTATTGATTCGCAAGGATCGTCACCTTTCCTCTATAAAATATACCATCGACATTTCCACAAATTTTCAGAGGTCCTACCTTCACGGAAATAGAGATATTAATTCGTAAAGTTAGGAATTTTAGCATGTGGCTTATGGCTAACATCTTGACGTATAATACGTCCTCACTAATAACTTCTAAAGTTTATTTGAAAAGTTAGGGACAGCGATTGCAAAAACATACATAAATTTTAGGCTGAGTGCCTTCACCGTTTTCAAGATATACATCTCAAAGATTTATTCTTAATGTCGATAGTATATCTATATCGTAGTATAGTCACTGAATAAAATTTTTACTTTTCGCTCTTTTTTCTGTATTTTCCCAAGTACACCGCTTTTTTAAAGGCGTTTAAAGTTTTTTGTAATTCGTGGTAGCTGCATACAATCAAATTTTAAGCTGCTTTAAAATAAAATTAACTTTTGAACAAGACTATATCACGATAACCTTAAATGAATAACTTTCTTCTTAAATTAACAATATATTTTATCATCCGCCCGTAATAAAGCTGTCTTTGATTCAAAGACATTTTTTTTTCAGTGTATGAGCTACGAGTCTCAACGCTTGTTCAAATTGACTCAACGGCAAGCGTTAACACTAATTTAATAAAAATGTAGTTTTAAATGTTTGTAAGCAAAACTAATTAGTACATTGTAGAAAATATTGTAAAGTACAAATTTAAACTATAGGTAATACACTTTCATTCAAATTTTAGAGCGATTTATTAGCATTTTTAATTTAAAAGTTATGAGTGACCAAAAATTAAGTAAATTTTGGACACATGATATAACTGAATAAACGCTAAATTTTAAGACCCAGAATTTAGTTTTATTTTAGATGACTTATAGCTTTATAACGAAAAGTGATAATAACTTGCTCTAAAATGAAAATGAAAGATTCATGATAGTATATATATTATCTATATTTTTGTATAAAACTTAAAAACTTAACTATGATTTCTCATATATTGTGACTAAAGAGGATTTTACTTGATCCCTGGCCTTAATATTTTATCTAGATACCCGTATCTAATACTTTCGATCAAACAATGTACCTGTAAAGTTTCGTGAAAATCAGTTTCTTGGAATTCGTGGGCTGTCCTCATAAATATAATGTATACTGGACATTACATAATATCAAAACATAATTCACCATGAATAATGAAAAAAATTATTATTTTTATAAAATTATCTATTCCCCGAACCAAAGGTTTTTTTAAGGTCAAATATTGTTCGGTGTCCATTAGTGTTCCCCATATGTTCGATATTCGAGGATTTTACGGATTGAATAGGTCAATTTCAAGTGCATTGTATCCACAGTTACGTTTTTTCAAATTATTTGCTTGATTTTTAAATATTTGAACTTTCACGAAATGTGTGTGTATTAAAAAAAAATAATACATATACCAGTATTCGCTTAATAATATGAAAAACCGTACAATTGTCAGTATCTGTATTTAAATGATCGGACTGAGTATATAGTGAATTAATTTTCTAGAAGTACCTACCTTATCGTTTTCGGAGGCGCTCTTTCGAATGTTGCTACTTTTCTGTTACCCGTAATTCGTGGAATGCTTTTCGGGACTAAACATATTTTCAGCTAGTGTTACTGAACGAAATCGAATTTATTAAGGTTTTTATATAATATTGATCTTATCTTGATCTTCTAAATATAGGTAATTCAATATAGTTGCTATTTATATGGGGAATCGTTAGAAAAACGGTGAAAAACCACAAATCCGCCTATGGAAAATCGAATTATCTATATGCTCACACTGCACACACATCGTCTTTTTGCCCTTGCGAAAGTTCTACGTTTATGATTTAATCAGATGTGATTTTATAGATTTACATATATATATATATTATAAAAAGATTTTTCTGCCGTCACCGTTGTCGTGTACAAAAAGGTCTATAATGTCGTGATCATTAACTATAATTAACGATCCTATGTGGATTAATAAGAGATTTACGTTATTTTTGCGATTCCTTCCGTTTTATATGAATGGTCAATTTCTAATTTTTTAAATTGCCTTTCTGATTAGAAATAGCAACTATATCGAATTGCCTATATTTAGAAGATCAAAATAAAATCAAAATTATATAAAAATCTTAATAAATTCGATTTAGTTCATTAACACTAGCTGAAAATATGTTAAATCTCGAAAAACGGTCCATGAAGTACGAGTAACAGAGAAAATTTTTCCGTTTCGGTTGCCACCTTGGATCCCTCATGTTTGATAATGAATCCAAACCACCATATCTTTTAAGTGCAACTATCGGCTTTAAGACGATTAAACACTGTTTCAAGTGTCAAAATGGCGTTTTGAAAAATAAATTTCCTCAAAAATTCATGTGGTTTTTTCATTATTTTCGTAAAAAAACCATTAAATACATTTTTTTTTAAATTCGCCTAAGAAAACAGTAAGGTAAGTTCTTCTAGAAAATTAATTGTATACTCAACAAGAATGAACATCATAGTTGGAGATACCCGCGACTTTTGAGAAAAGAGAGAATTTGTTTAAATTTGGGTGTTATATTAATAATAATTAATTCTTTCACACTGAATTTTGTTAATATTCAATTAGTTTATACCGTCAATTATTGAAGATAAAATGTACAAAGATTAAATTATTTACAAAGTTCTTTTGAAAAGTAGTATGTTCGAACTGTGTTGTGCTTAAAATAATGTTGAAGAAAAAAGAGAGATATGAAACAAAATCTTAGGATTGAATAGAGAATCAATTAAGGTAAATGCCCTGGTAACTGGCAATGTCCTAGTGCCTGACCACTAGCTGAAATATTAGCTTATATCAAGTGCAATATATTGTCTCTATCAGAAAAAGCTTTGTGAAATCGCAATCGGTCATTGTTCAGTGTCATATAATTAAAATTTTGTAGCATAAAATACTAGATTAATGATATTAAAGAATGATTTTTAGTAGCACTGTTCGATCTATTTCTATGTTCCAGTTAATTTAAAAAACGATAAATCACATAAGCCCCATCTTGCACAAAATGATTAATAGCAACGAGTACTACGCCGGCTAAGTCCAGATATTAGGCAAAATTATAAATATTAAAAGTTATAAACACATGTAGATATACCCGTAATTTTGAGGTTAGCTGTCAATAAGTAAACGTGTCTTACTGGTTCCAATTAATCGGAAAAAAAACAAATCAGATCGACTTCAGCTAGCACAGGACGATTCATTGTATCGAGCACTACGCCGCTCAAGTCAAAATATTAATTTTCGTTGTAAATAGAAAAACATATCAGCGAAAGAAAAAGTACGTTTGTCGCTACTACATCCCCTTAAGCCAAACAGCTAAGAAAGACGGTTTTTATATTAGAAATATGAACAATTAATTTTGATCATTTTTCGAACAAGATGTCTTATAATGTAATTAGAAATCACTCTGAAGGAAAATAAGGCCTCTACACAGGTAAAAATATTAAAATATTTTCAGTCAAAAATAGTTGGTCACGATCTACTACATGAAAAAATCACGAGTGTCCAGTACCTGGCCACCCTATTCAACATTATAAATCTTGATGTGAGGTTATCAAACCAATAAAACGGGTAAAGTCCTGCATTGCAGGTTAGATTTTCCTACATGATGTTATCTATGAAAATATTCTAGGTACATATATTAATTTCAATAGAAATATTAATTGTATTAATATATTTGTTACGCAGTTTCAGATTGGGTTAAAAACTTTTTGAAATTTATATGAGAATTTAGTGAAAAAAGTGTGGCCATGTACTAGGACATATTATTTTGGCCACCGGAACATGCATTTTTTAAGCTGCCGCAGCTACTTCGTCATGAACACACTTCACATTATCATGAATTTCTCGTATTTTATATCGAAAATATTTCTCTTTATTAAAGCATAAAAATCAAAGCTTTTGGTTTTATCTAAGACCGTTAAGCAGCTTATTATAACTAATAATAAAAACTAATTCATATTTTAATGAATTAATGATATTAGTCCAACTATACGTAAAGCATATGTTATACGTCGTATTAGTGCAGATCAAGCTGAAGCGAATAGCAGAAGACCCAAATACTACTTAAGCATTACTGCAAATATATTTATCTTGAATATTAAAAGAAATCTAACATAAATGTACAATGACGGATAAAAAAAAATATTTAAAATTGAACATTAGAGTGTAACAAATACTGTTGTATAGTGGCTAAATAAATCCTCTACAGTAAATATAATTAGAATTTTTTCTTAAAAGTACAGTGTAATTTAACAATAAGATTACTTTATTTTAATGAACACCGCAGTAATAAGCCCCGATAAAAACTGATAAAAATGTGCGAATTCGGGTGCAAAAACCTCATAGGTTATGAGGTTTCTGCACCATTTTTATGTGGTTCTATCGGACCATTTCGACAGGGAGGACATCGACAGTAATTAGGACGCTTAACCTAGACGTTTTACTATAATATCACTGTTGAAAATACCAAGTTTTTGAAACTTCACAACAGACTTTTATGATTGGAAGAAAACAATACCCATTAAAAATAATGTCCCAATTTCATATTTTTTATTTCTACACTCCGTGTGCAAAGCTCGATTTTGCGCATACATACGCATGCAAAATCGGCCTTTACGCACGTTGTATCTAAAAATATTGTATGCAACACGTGCGCTAAGGTTATCTCGACTCGTGTGATTGTCACCCGCACTTCGCTCGAGCGACAAACTTCCCCCTCGTCGAGATAATCTCCTTCGCTCACTAGTTGCGTAATGTTCTATTAATTACTATGATTTTTAAATTTTCAAGTTATACTTTTGAATAACAGCGAGTTTAAGACATCAGAATATTTGTACATGCGTCTAAACTGCGTGGGCTAATGTTTTTAGATATGGTTAGTAAATCGATTCTTTCGTACACAATATACTTCGACAGCAGTCATGCATGAACCTCCTATCGTACATGGAAAAAAGACTGGGGAAACTACCGCGCCAGGAGCGGTGTAACAGCACCAACTAGCAGTAGCGAGCAGCGGCTACTCTGTTTCTGAGGTAATGGTTAACCCACTCAAGTACGGAGAGTTGAGATAATTTTTTTTCGATTAATTATCTAGAAACTTTAAACTCATCGAAATCGAATAAAAAATCGTTTCCAATGTAAAATTTTACGCTCTTTCAATTGGTGTAAACCATTTTATTCTAGCCTAAGCTGTTCTCGAGATATAAGCACATAAAACTTTAAAAATCGTTTTTTTCGACCCCGATTTACCTAACAACCAAAATGCAGTCGTTTCTATATCGATTTCCATTTTATTTGTATTTTGCATCTTGTTACTGTACTATATGTATCTTGTTTATTATACTATAACATGGGCGAATGGTTCTCCCAGAAAAAGTGAACTGCTCTCCCGTTTGAAGGGTAAACAGCTCGCCGTACGTGTTGACTAACAATAACACCAGTTGGAGCCCCCGCTCTCCCAGTCTTTTTTCCGTGTACCGAGTGATCAAAAGCGTACCGTACAGTTAATTCAAGGCCTAAAGGACTAATCCAAGGCCCTTTTCATCACCCGTGATATATTCGATCACTCAACAAAAGTTCTAAAGTTTCATCAAAATACGTTATCTACATGTACGATACTCTCAACAAGAGTGAGATTCAACCTCAATAATGTTTAGCGAGTTAAAATTTACAATAAAAGATCGAGTGATGATTTTCTGTAATCATAAATAGGATTAGCGCGAGACGATTTGAATGGGGTTACAGATTCTCAGATCATTAGGATTGTTGCAGTTGCTGCTGTGACGGCTGGGAAACTGATGCTATGCCGTTGCTATTCGTCGTCGCATCGTCCGCTGTGGGCCCAGCGGCGAACATTAGTGGTGCCGCCGCGTAATACGGTAACAACGGATACTGTGTGGGAGGAAAGTAGGCTGGTGGAAATAAACCCTGACGATGGGCCATTTTGAGTCGCGATGTCAACTGCTTCTTCCACTTGGTGCGACGATTCTGAAACCACGTTTTGATCTGGACCTCCGTTAGACTCAAACACTTGGACAGCTCCATGCGTTTGCTAACACTTAAATATTTGTCGATCTGCAAAGTATTGCAATTTAAAATTGTTGGATTATGTGCCTCGTTCTCGTGTAAAGAATGATCAATAGATAATTTGTAAGAATCCTTTTGATCTAATAATAATTGAACATTTTGTATATACCTTGAACTCAGCCTCTAGTCTTTCCAACTGTTTTGCACTGTAAGCTTGCCTTGGTTTTCTGTCGATACCAGGCTTGCGTGATCGCCTTCCGGCTGGTTTAGGTGCTAAAAGAAAATTAAAATTATGTTCAGACTCATTAATATCTGAAATAAAATGTAAAAACTTAAGAAAATTTTGCATAATTTTATTAGTTTCGAATAAAAAAAAACAATTTAATTCGGTCACTGCATTAAAGTATGACCATATAAGGATTTCACAAGTTTGTTATGTTTCAAAACGAGTTTAAACAGTTCTATGAGACTTAAACATTTTTGTAATTTATGAATTCTTAGTTTTAAAAAATAATAAGCAATGCAAAATACGATATACATCTATGAATTTTTTACGTATAATGTACATTATTGTACAAAAAATTTAAAGAATTCAATAATTTTATAGAAATTTATAAATTATAAATGTTTAGATCATTTTCAGGTACTGGAACATACGCTAATGTACATACACTAATGTAGTGCATTTTGTAAATAATAAATTCAAAACGAATAATTAAAAAAGATCAGTCATTTAATTACATAATAGTAATCCTGATGAAAATTACACCAGTTTTTACGAGCAACAACTAAATTATGACTACGATTTATACGAGAAATATCGTGTGCTAAAAATGGTTGGATAGAACGTAGTTTTTATGTAAAATAAGACATAAATTAAAATTTCTGAGCTTAAACACAGAAAATAGAAAGATTCTGGGCAAATAAAAATGGTCTGAATTGAGAAAAAGCTGGACGAGTATAGTTGCTGACATTTATACCTTCATTTACTTGTTTAATTTTCAATATTTCAATTTTTTGAAAGTCGAACTGGCCTTAACTCGAAAATGTTGAAATATCGAAAATTTTACAAATAAAAGTATGCAACGGTTATCGTCAGTAACTATGATTTCCTTATGACGAAATTATTATGCGACTAACCTTACCGATATTCCGATTATTTAATTTTTATTTGCAAGAATTATCATAATCACTTCATAATTCGGGAGTTAGAGTTAGAAGTACACCTATACGGAACAGCTGCCAGTATAAATTCTATATATAAAATTTTATAAGATTTTTAAAAATATTTCAAAGTGAATAAATTTTTGCTGGATTTTCATGTATGAAGTCACGTTTTATTTTTATTCACAAACGCTTTTAAAATATAACTTTTTAAAATATAACTATTCAATATCTAATAAATTAATATTGTATAAAATTTGTGGTTGTGATATAGTCAAAGATATGGCTATTTTAAAGTATTTTTTCTAGTAGAATAGAAATATCATGATAAAAAATATATTTTTAATAGGTATGTTTTTTATGAACTCGATTTTATTAGAAAAAAGGAGAGGTATATAAAATTGTAACTTCAAAATTTGTTTAACTATGTCTAAGAAACTTTTCTTATATCAAAGGTATGAAAGGTATGAGAAGCAATCATTAATCCTTTTCTCCCAATAGAAGTATATGTAAAGAAATTTTTTAATATCATAATGATACTATAAATGACTATAAGATCGAATTAATATATCCCTATATTATAAACTGATCTCATGTCCATATTATAATGGTCAATTATGTATGTGTTGTAGTGGTCACTTATGTTCTTATTGTAGTGGTCACTTATTTTTATATTACAGTGGTCATTCATCAGCATGTATTATAGCCATATTATAATGTTTATGAGTAAAAATAGATATATCCGTATTATAGCTGTTATAGTTTTTGACTATTTTACGATATTTTTGTACTATTTTTACAAAATATAAATTTAATTTAGAGCTTGCGCGTAATAGCTCGGATAATACTTCACTAAAAGAATATCGCAGTTTCAGTGAATATTAAGTGTATACACTTTTTAAAAGTGCAATGCTTTTTACAAGTGAAATGGAATGTAGTTTTTATTATTGTGTTATAATAAGAGAAAATGGACAGTTACCGTTTAAATTATTATTTTAATAAGTAAATTGTAATGAAGAATACTTATATGATTTAGAAATCATAAAGAATTATGAAAATGATTGCATTACATAAAAAATGATAAATAAAATATAATATCATTACATTTATACATATATATTATAAGAAAAGAATTCGTCCAGCTCAACCGCACCCTGTAGGGAGTGATGTGTTCATCCTTTTTAACACCAAAAATGTATCTCACACATGAATTCTGTAAGATTTGTAGTCTATTTCTCAGCCCTTGGGGTGCACAAAAACAGTCGCAAGAGAGCAATTGGTTGGAGGAGGGTTGGTGCGTGAAGCCCCCCTAGTAGCCATTTAAAAAATATATTTGCTACAAAATTTTATTTCTATATTTCGGAAGAAAAGAAATACGCTCTAAAATTATATCTCGAAAAGTAGAGAAAAAAGAGAAGGGAGGCATTGCTAAGCGTCAAAGACGGTTTTCGACTCATAGCCGAAGATTCATAGCCGTGCTAATGAGAGGGTAAACATTACAAATAATGTTATTCCTAATCGGTCGGCCAACATATAGGCTCACAACTTGCTATCCTTTGTCTGCAGATATAGCTACAGGTATACGATATGCAAGCAGAGACTCAGCAAGTCCCGGGGCGAGTGTAGCATTAATCGTGCTGAGGGTATTTGCTCGGTGACACATCGCGGAAGGCACTTGAAAACCCTGGCTAAACGATTCTCGACGGCCTGTTTAGCACTTCATCGCGATATCGCCTAGGTGCTAAATCGACATAACAGAGTGTCACACTGCCGCGACCGCTGTTTATCGTCACCATTTATGAGCACGTGTGTTTGTGTTAGTATCCTCAAGAAGGTGCGTGCCATTGTTGTACAATACATAATTTTAGTGCAAAGTCGACTCGAATTTCTTCGTAAAAATCTTTCACTTATGCTAACGAAAACTAGCCAGCCCGATGTCAAAACTATTGAATCTTCGCTTCTTTTCTTGATTAATAAGAGGTTTTATTTGCTTAACATGAGGAAAAGTAATGTGAGTAATAAAAATGACCAGATGACATTTATGAGACAGCATTTTCTCAGACCATCAAGAAAAAAATTATTTCATATATAATATTTTATATATGAAAAATTTATAAAAAACTAACAATTCTTTTATTGTTTATAATATAGAAAAGTAGTAATAGACCATAGAGCAATACCATGGAACATGTTCTCTGTGATACGTATAAATAAATAAATGTGTGCTTATAAATATTTTCTTATAAATATTTACCAAACTTAGTAAATACAAAGAAAAAGATAATTGATTGAACTTACTAATACCTCAGTATTCACAAACTTAATTTTCTGTTATATATTTCTAGTTAGTCTTTTGTATAAATTTATTTCTGAGGTGGAGAAGAAAAAACATTTATATCCAATTTACAGTTATCTTATCATCACACAGATTCATTATTCTCATAAAAGTTATTAGATAAATAAGTTTTACGTGGGCTCATATGCAATCACCACAGATTTAATTTAGGGGAATCAAAATCGACCTGCAATTTTATATCTAAATATTGTTACGGATGATTAAATTATAAAGTGATTTCTCTCATGTGTAATATTTGCATAATAAAGATCACCGTTATTATTTTTGATAATGAATAGGTAAAAGATAAACAAAAGAGGAAATGTGAGATTGTGTAAAAGGTTGAAAAAAAAAAAATACTAATTCTACTCGCACCTTATCTATGTATATAAAGATATACTACTTGAATATATAATATATACATATATATTATACTTTATATATTATTGTGTATGAGGCTTTTAAGATTTGACCACCACCTGTCCAAAAATTAGAGCAACCAAAAAATATATTTTTGGGCTTATTTTATAGGTATAAGGTCCATATTTTATTATACTAAGTGACTCTTGCGACCCAAAATACATAAAATTATTATATTTAAGTATAAAAAAATTAATTTTAAGTATTATTTTAAAGGATGTAAAAAAATTTCCCGAGCATAACCTTAATCTATTAAATACCATTCCATTTTTTCCAAGAGTCACTTAGCATAATCAAATATGCACTTATTCCTAAAATATAAGTCCAAAAAGATATTTTTTGGCTGCTCTAATTTTTGGCCTTGGGGGAGAGAGTCAAATCTTAAAAAGAATGCTTAAAGGATTAAAATGATCGCTCAGGTATCTTGCAAATACATGGCCACGTTTAACAATCAAGAAAAACGTAAAATAAATTACGGGAATGGTTAGCGTAAATGACATGAGAAAGTCTTGGAGCAATGATGTCGCTCATTTGCAAAACAATTAGCGCCTGTTAAGGCTCGTTTGTGGACCTACGATAAATCGGCGCGACATCTCGTGGCTTGTAAAGGATATTAGCATATTACGGGCACTGTGGATCGTATATAAAATCTGCTAAAGCTTGACAAAGAGTATGTTTCTATAAGGGTTATTCGCAGGCAAGCTTTTTATTATCCTAATATATACCGATTTCACTCGCGAGATCATTATTATAATTGAAATAATTGAAAGATTCTAGATTTCTTTATTGTTAACTCGAGCCAATCTTTTTTGTATCAGTCTTATTTTTACATGTAAACGGAACTCGTGTAATGGCCGTCTGCAAAAAAATGTTGTCAAGTGAAATTCCCTATTCTATGTATACATATATAACTTTTTATTTCCATCGTTAATAATCAGCTGGTCATAAAACAATTCTTAAAGTGCATATACCAATTAGATTGCCCAAGAATATGAGATACGTACACCGGCGTTAAAAATCATGGTGTACTCGGGCCCTGGGGCACATTGACACTAAGGACGGAAAACATATTTTATATTTTTGGCCTTAGAATATCCCTGTAAAGATTTTCTAAGTCAGTGTGACCTGGAAGATGTGGGCTCTCCTAGTGTAGTCGTACATATTTGTATGTAATAAACTGTTTCTTTTTTGTTTGTAAGTAAAAAGAATTAAAAATAAAAGTTAACTTCAAAATATATATTAAAAATTATAAATAAAAATAATGTAAGTACAAAATTAATTATAATAGTATATCTTAGTAACTCATGCTTTTTTGCAACACTTTTACGCACAAAAGATAAGAATAATTTGTACTTTACTAATTTATAATGAATTGGTCACAGAATATTTAAGGTAAAGAAATATTACATAAAAGTGAAGACAGTTCTATAAGTTTTGTAAACAGAACATTAGAGATTCCGTGTATGCGTACTAATTGAGCAGGAGAGACAGAAAAATGCCAAACGAGATTTATGAGTGTACTTAAGTATTCAACACTTCCAACGTGTATTAGTAGACATCCTGATAATTAAGTGATAAGTTCCTAATACGTCGTTATACAAAACCAAACGAATAATGATGAATTTTTGTTTTACTATAACGCAAGTATGTAGCACTTTTTGCATGCTTACTCTAAAGATAAAATTAATAATGCCATTTGCGTAGAGTAAATTAAAATTTTGATAAGGTATTAAATTATATAAATATTTACTTAGATAATATACGTAACTGATAATTGATTATAGTTGAATTAAATTAGTAAAATTACTTATTTCTATACCTATGAATTACGAAATATAAATTTTTAAATTATTTTACTTTTATTATTGTACTTTTTGGTATTGAGTTTACAATTAAAAAATTTCTAATCTTACAGAAATTTTCGGAATTTCAATACTGTATTGCGTTAAAATTTATAATTTTGTAACACACTAATTTATTCCTGTAATTTGGTTGTAATATATCATCTAATAGCGCTTTTCGACACTGATCGCTTCGCTCGAGCAAAAAGCGTTCCATTATGCGCTAAAAAGCCAACTTAGCCACCAGTGTCGAACAATATTTTATACCACGAGAGCCTTAAAATCATATCGAACTTGCGATTTTTAAGTTAGGGTATAAAATGACGTTTTTTACCTAGTTCTTTGATTTTCAACTTTTAATTTGTAAGTTGAAAATAATTCCGAATGAATATTTAAATAGTGTTTACTGCATTAAAATTGTACAAAATTGTTAATAAGAAGGCTTCAAGAATTTTATGTATATCAAAGAAATTCTGTATATTATAATTATTTACTCTGGAGTTGAACTTTAATTGGAAAGAAAAAAAAAGTAAAATTGAATCAAGGACTATATTTGTGTACGTAAAAAATGTTTTGAATCAAATATTTCACAAACATCACAGAATATCGGAAGAGCTCGGCTTCTCCCCTTCAGTTGTTCAGTACCCTTTGCAGGTAAGCTGCCTACACGTGTAGAATACCGGAGGGGGTGGAATAATCGATGGGCGATGAGAAAAAGTTGGGTCGATCTCGTTAACGTTATTAATAGAGTTTGGTGAACAAAAGGCACGACCAATTCACCGAGGCGTGAAAAGTACAGCATAATGCGCAAAGTGCCGCACGACACGCAAGAATCACATCAGTGCCTTGCCTTATCTTCCGAGCAGTAACAACTTTTGCACCTACTTCCAACGCCTCTCGTTATACTTTCAGTATTTGAGAGGCTACTTCAGAAAACATTATTTACAAAATGACTTTTTTCATTTGAAAATTCACAATTTGTTACGAATACATGGTGGGTGAGTGGTACAGTGGGTTTAAAAATAATATAATACACAATTAACTGAGAGCATGCAGAAGAAGTTTGTATTTGATATTTAATTTTTATTATGATTATTGCAAGTACCAAATTATAAAATTGTAATTATGGATACTAAATAAAAATATTAAAATTACAAATTAGAAACTGACATACAACGAGTAAGTGCACATATATTGACGCCGATGAAATAGCAATGGTCAAATTAGTAATGTTACAAAAAATAACATCGAATGGTCGAGGCAGGAAGGTTTAGAATTATCGATTTGCTAAGTTATAATTTTTACCACTTCTTAGGTAAGTTTTGTTTGCTATAAATATTATCGATCGAATGAATTATGAAATTTTATCTATTTACCTTGTAGGCCGAATATTTGGCCAGGTTTCGATTGGACGAACCAGCTGTTGTACAGCAATGATGCGGAAGCGAGGGAGGCTGCAGAGTAACCCGAGGGATCGACCAAATTTGCTTCGGAAAATTGTAAATTTGTCGTGGGATACAATTCATTGCTTGTTCCTGTAATTAAAACGTTGACGAAATCAATTAAGTGATAAATGGGGTACGTGTGAAATAGGATAATAAATATTGTTGATTTAATTCAATCGGGGTTTTAAATTAGAGTTTGGTTAATATATTACATACGAGATTACATGTTTCTCATTAAACTGATATTAAAAAGCATGATTATATACAATTATACACTAGATAATTAGAATTAGTATTAATTTACTGCTTAAATATTTTACAACAAAATGAGTCTTATTTAAATTTAATCGTCAATTTTTCATACGTGTATACTTCTTAAAATAGTTATGTTTTATGAAAACAAAAATGACTCTCTCCGCTTACCTAAGCTATGACCATCAGGGTTGAAACCTCGCTCAGTAAAATTCCTGTGCTCCTCAACTCGTTCGTGCAGCACCTGCTCAGCCTTGCTAACCTCGGCTTTGCCGCGTTGCTCGGTACCGTGGCCAAGGATACTGTCGATTGAGAAAGGATTCTTAGAGGTCTGAGAAGCGACGGGCCGCATCTTTAGCGCACAGTCTACATAATCAGAAGAGTCCGAAGACGAGGCATAGCCAGCGAGCCCAACGGTCGAGCATGCCGAGTCGTCTACGATTTCCACATCTCCCATTTCCGCCTGGGAGCTCTCTGGACTCGATGCCCACGATGATTCAAGCTCCTCTGACATCATCGTATTTGTTGTCACACTTTAGGTATCACGACTTCTATCTCATGCTTACGTACTAATGTTGTCTCGCAAACCCTAATCAACGATATTAGGCATTGAAAATTGGCTATAATTTAAAATGAAAGAGGAAAGTTTGAATTATTTATAGGACTCAATGATTGACAAAAATTAGTATTATTGGTTGGCCATTTTCAAAAAGATCTAAAATTTCAATTTTAAGTTTTTATTTTAAACAAAACACATTTAAAATGTTTATATCAATTCCATTTAAAGAGAAAATATTTACTTTATGATAAAACATACGCTTGCTCATAGCTAATGAGTAAACAGAGTTCCAGAATAGTAGAAAAAGTTTAATAAAAGCTGATAAAGTTTTTTTGAAAAAACTGCTGCCAACTGTTTTAGTATTTTGCTTTCTCAAAGAATCTCAATTTATCTCAACATTGTATTTTAATATAAAATTCAATAAATAAATCATTTTCAATCGATTTAAGAATCTAATCAGCTCTAAACCAAAAAGCTCTGTACCATAAAGAAACATTAAAACATTCGAGTGATATCGTGAAAACAAATTTGGATCCTATTCGCATGTATATAACCCAACCAAACACATTTACAAACAGACATTTTGAACACAACTAAAGAACAATATTTGTATTGCAATACATTAAAAACAAGATCTCAAAAATTTACGTAGATACAAAACTTAATTTTGAGAAAGAAAATGCATTTAAAAAAAGTATTCTTGGGTTGAAGAAATTAGGAAAAAATAAATTAAATAGTTATAAGATTTTAAAGAAAACTTAATGATTCTTCAGAATATTTATTTATCTCTGGCTATATACTTCATTAAAGGTAAAAAAAATTATGTTTAAATGTTTTTCGATTTTAAAAAATTTTGAAGAGTAAAAAATAGTATGTACTTAGTACTCTTATAAGGAGCAAAACGGGTGGTTCTAGATAAGAAGCACCTTGTGCCAGTGTAGCATATACTATTTTTTAACACACTGGGCGCAAAACGGCAAAGCACTTGCAAAAATATGGTTTGTGCCAAGAAAACAGCCACAAAAAGTCAAATTTTGCGCCAAGTTTGTTAAAAAATAGTTTTTGAATTGATAACACATAAATTTATTAGTTTTTTTTTAAAGAAAAGGTTGTAATATCCCTTTTAACATTCAGAGCGTGAATCTGGACTTTTGGTTCCTGCTTTCCGGTCTTAAAACACTGGATTTCGTTCTATTCTCTAAAGTAGGTGTTAAACGTGTTTTGTGTCTGCAAACGTTTTTATAGGCACTTAAAGTTGAATTACGCTCTCTGTGTATTAAAAAATAGTATATGCTTCACGGACGCAAGATGCTTCTCGTCCACGTCTTTTTCGTCATAAAAAATCTGTGCTTCAATCAAAACAACATTTTATCAAATAATTAAGAAATTACTAAACTTGTGATTACCTTAGCTTCCACAACAGAAAAAACCGTTGCCAATTTATTGGTATTTAGTCTCCTAAACTTAATTAGTATTTGTTCCAATATATATGTAGTACATAATTTATAAATAAACTACTAAGGAGGGTTACACCCTACGAATCATGGATTTACTTCTAACTATACAGAATCATTCTTTGGTGAAAAATATGAAATACGTGTCTCGGCTTTAATGTTAATGGGCCTTAGAGATTGCCATAGAATTTCGATTTTTTTCAAAAAATAATAAATTTTAATACTTGAAAATTTAATCAATTTATGCTAATAATATTCACAACTTAACAATTTGCATTTCAAAAATGATATTATTTCTTTATATTTAAATACATTTCCATAAGGATTAGCAAAGGTATTCAAAAGTTATAAAAGAAATTTTAAAACCTAGCATTTTTGAAAATAGTATAAGAACCACGCAAACCATTTTTCAAAATAAGGTCTCAAATTGTAGGTAACTGTAAACTCTTTGAAACACATACTGTAAATTTTTGAACATCTAACTTACAATACTAAAAAAAAACTAAAAATCTAAACATTAAAAAGTCATTTTTCGAACGTAAACAAAAAAAAATTCTTGAAAAATCTTTAAAAAGAAAGGAATAATATGAATTTAGAATTTTTAAAATTGGTATATCAGATCTTAAAATACAGTATGGAATAAACTGACGAAAAAAAATTTCTTAAAATTGGTAAAATTTTATTCTAATGATGTTAAAAACATTTTTAAACAATTTTATAAATTTTTTTTCGGTACAAAGGTTCCTCTCTGAATACCATTATAAAATCAAGATGAATTCAATTCATATCTAGCAAATTTTTGTTATAATCTTAAGTTTAACTACTTATTGAACATTTTATCTGTATGTTTGTAAATTAGCCAGATTTTTCTACCAGCGTTTTTTTATTGGTGAATTAAATAAATTTAAGTACTAATATCTTACATAACTTAGATTGAATGAGTTAAATTTTTCCTGGTTCATTGCTATTTTGATTTTTGTTTCGATCAATGTTTTGCACGAGTTTTCATGTGATATCGACTAGCGTTATTTAAAATGCAAAATCAAAACGATGAATTATTTTAGTTAAAATTTTTTATCTGACATACCTTCTAATAAAAGTACCACTACCAGTCGGTGGAAAAGTTCTTGTTTTATTCAGCTCACATTCCGTCAATACACTTCCTGAATATAAGCACAAGTATTTTAATGATCAATCACTAAGAAATACTCAGCTTCTCTAAAAACTTCCGAATAATTCACAAACGGTCCAAGAAAACGCTTGACAAAAAAAGTCAAAATTGATACTTCCAGGCACAAAAAAGGTCCAGCTGACTATTTAACATCTGTCACAGGTCCATCACAGCAAAGACTCACCAAGAGTGACGGAAGCGAGGCGCGTTCGAAAAATCCTTTGGATCCAGGCCAGAAGCAGCATCCGCGGTTCGCTCCCACCCTGCGCCTGAACGAAGCGCCGCCTCTTGCTCCATAGTAGCGTTAAACACGCCTATTGCATCTTTAGCTCGTGATGCTGCGCGCGCGAACTCTCATACCCATAATGGTACGTATAAACGAGTGAACAGGTATATAGGCGGGTAAAGAGCTCGTCGGTTACTGTATTCGATATAGTTGAATAGTTAGACCTTTTTAGATATAATTAAAATGTATTTAGTTTGGTAAAAATCGGTATGGAGATATTTATACATTACGAATATTTGGTTGGAAAAATGAAGTATGGTAATCTTCTTTGTATTATCGGGGTTATCATAATTTTTTGGGTTCTTGAGAATATTTTTAAATTTTAAGCATGCATAAATGACAATACCATCGGCATTTCCAGACAATTTCTGAGGTTCTAGTTTCCCCGAAGTTGAGATATTAATTTGTGAGGATACGAATTTTAATATGATGCTTATGACTGACCCTTTGACGTAAAATATGTTCTCAGTTATAGCTTCTAAAGTTTTCTTGAGAAGTTAGATAAAAAAACTAATATGTTATTTGGGACAGCGATTGCAGATATACATCTTAAAAATGTATTATCAATGTTGTTGGTATATCTATATCATAGTATATTCTGAATTAAATTTTCACTTTTTGTCTTTTTTCTGTATTTTTTCAAGTATAACAATTATTTAAAAGTTTTTGAAGTGTCGTGCGATTCGTGATGGAGTGACAGCTTCTATTATAATAAAATTATAAGCTTATTTTAAATAAAATTAACATTTAAACAAGATTGTATCATGCTGACCCTGTCAAGGTAAAAGATCCAGTGACTGTCCATAATGTGTATCAACAAATTTCTATAGATTGTGATTGGTTCAATGCGACTAGAAACTAGTGGAGGTCAAACACTTGATAATCTATTACCACGGATGATTATGTATCACTAAAATTCATAATATTTTATTATTATCCATGGACGCAGGTATAAAAAATTATTGACATCAAACATAAGATAATAAATAATATATTATGCACTTATAAGGAGGAAAAACCGGCTCGGGAATCAATTTACGTGAGTTTTGGACTAGCCAACTTTTTCTCCGTGGTGCGTACACTATTTGATTTCTTATTCTCATCAAATTATATTATGATATGATATACGCTTTTAACAGATTTGACGCACACATTTACACTGGTATACCCATGCATACAACACATATATGTCTACGCGTACATACACACGATGCGCTTTTCTGCCAGAGAAAACGCCTTGACCGTCGAGGACGTGGTAGAGGCTTCTAGAGCAATTTTCCACGAGTCTTTTCATATCTATCGGCATTGCGGCTGCTGTTATTGTTGTCCACGGCTGATAAATCGCCTTACGATAACTCGTCGCTTCTCCGTTTATTCTCGCTTTTTTTCTCATTCTTTCTCCACACCCCTCTTTTCGAGCTACGTCCATTTTCTCTGTTACATTGTGATTTTTATTTCCGTTTTGTTAAAAAGATGCTTTTATTCTTCGGTGAAAGTACCGCTGTAAAGGTAAGGTCTTGTGTACACCCTTTATATATAATTTATTAGGCGTTGAAGAGGCGGGAAACGAATTGCAAAGACTGAATAAGAAACTCATTTATATTCTCTGTAAATAAGAAATATTTACCAATTTAATATTTTTTAACAACATTATCTTGATATGTTTGTATGATAAAGTTCAGATTTTAGTAGCCCCATATTCCATGCGAAAATTGTACTGGGCAAGATCAACTTGTCCAATTTGCAATTAAAACTGAAATTAAAATTGTAAATCAACTTCAAAATGTTGGCCACACCCAGATTCAAGAGGTAGGGTAAATGTGGGTAATGCCGCGGACGCTGCAATTACGGAAAGTGGGAAAATGAATGATTATGTGATTTCTGATAAGAATCATTACCTTAAAAAAATCATATTATAATTTTAAAAATTTTTATATATAATTATTAAGAAATTTTCGTTTGAAATTTTATTTTATTTGTTATTTAAGTATTTTAAAGTAAGCATGTTTCTCGATGTGTGAATTTATTTCAAAAGTACTCATACTCAAACATTCTAAGAGTGTTAATATTTTGACAAATTAACATAGAATACGTACTATAAAGTTTTTATTCAACAAAGTAAGTTTTAAATAATATTAAATTGCTTCTCATTAATTATTTTGCACCGCAGTATCTCCAACCATGTTTTCTGCTTTGTTGGTGATACTGCGATTTATTGCGCTCCCTGTCTAACCTAAAAACGTTGGTTAGACTGACTCTTCCGATGTAGCTGTACGCGCACGTGCTTTATTAACTATCAGACTTATTGTAGTATTATTAAAGGTGTAAAGTAATTAGAAGTGCAAGTAGGTGTAAGAGCATGAAAACGAAAAAGAAGGGCAGTAAGAAGACAATAAAATGCGTAAAAGCGTTAAAAAAGAGAAGGATGTGCTATCCGAAAGAAAACGTTAACCTCGCTCTGGAGAATTTACGAAAAGGTCGATGTATATCGGAAGTGTCAGTGAAGTATAATATTCCTGAATCGACTATCAGGGGTAAAAAGAATGGAATTTATGCTGATAAGAAGCCTGGGCCAGCAACAATTTTAAGTTTAAATGAAGAACAAGAACTTGTTCAATGGATTACAGAAAGCTGCAATAAAGGTTTCCCAATAACAAAGTTGCAGTTATTAGATAGTATGAAGGAAATATGTATCAAGCTGCGAAGAAAAAATCCTTTTACTAACAACAGTCCAGGTCGTGCATGGTATGAATAAATAGTTATACTAATATCAAACATCTGCTTCGCTACTCTTTATTTATTATTTTATAATACTGTGCTAAGATATAACCGACTACGGGTCAAGGGAAGAAGTCGCTATATCACCGGAGTCACAAAAGGCGCTAAATAATTTCAACTTAAAAATCAGTAAAAAAAGTATGTTTCAGATGGAAGGTTTTTTACCACTTGCTCGAGATAGTAACCTTTATAGCGCTCCACTGAGATAACGGCTTCTTCAGCACCCGACTAAGATAGCGCATTTTCAGGCGTTTCGCTGATATGATATAGCCTTTACTTTCTCCAACCCGGCGATTTTATGTATTAAAAAAATAGTATTTAAGTTTTATTACAAGAAAGAATGTTTTATCATTTTAACGTTTATTCAGAAATTATAAGAATAGATTGAAATAAAGAATTTTTATGCTATAAATAGATTTTTTTTATGTTGCAAATAAAGTGACGTTTGTTATCTGCCAGAATTAAGTTACATATTTTTTCAATCGCAAATAACATCTTGTCTCAACCGGGATCGAAAAAGCTTTTTTTTTAACTAAGTGTGCAAAGCACAAGTTTTTGTGCTAGTTTTCTTCACGCAAAGCATGGATTTCAGGTACTCTTACCTGGCAAAGCATTTGCTGAACTTATAAAGCATTTTCTACGTGTGCAAAGTTTTTTTCGAGTGCGCAAAGCACGAACATGAAAATCAACGAAATAACGTTGATTTTCAGCTGATATCCAGCCAATATTTTTTTTCAATATAGCATCTTTTTTCAACCAGGATCGATATAGCATGTTTCTTCAGCAGCTGGTGAAACAGCAGTTTCTTCTTCTCAATTTGCTGATATACTAAAGAAAAACTGATATAAACTAAAATAGACATACATCTTCTTAAATATAAAATCTGAAGTAGGTAGATTTCGATTTGCAAAATATATTCTTTGAACTAACTGACTAAATCATTATAGAAATATTTTCTGAAATAGTAAAATATGATTTCACAGTAAGCATGGATCATAGTTCATACTACTAGATCATCTGAATACTCCTTTTTTCATTATGTAATCAATGGAAGTATTAAGTACTTACTATAATACTTTTATTAATCTCATACACCTGGACTTTGTCTGGTATAATAAAAATGTGTAAATAGCTAAAAATAAATTCATAATTCTATTTTATAAAAAATAGAAAAAGAGCCATACCTAACAAAAAATTGATATTGTATACAATAGTTAGTTGAAAAAAGTCATAAATTAAAATTAAATATTTATCAAGTAAATGCTAATAACAATTGAAATTGCAATTATCGAAGAAAATGTAATTATTGTTATCATGTGTGCTATTAATATAACGTGAAAATATTAGGAATCGTTGGTACATTTTTAGATTTCTTTATCCCCTATAGAAATACCATACTTCATATATCTTAGTTAACACCAATAGCGGAAAAATATATTTTTTCTTTCCTAGATTTGCAGCCAAGGCACAGATTATTGAAATACCTCTCTTTTTCTCTTTTTCTCACTTTCTCTCGCGCTCTTCCTCTCGTTTCCTCGCTCTCTCTCTCACTCATAGCTATCTCCCTCTCTCTCGCTCTCTCCCTCTCATTCTCGCTCATCTCGCACCATGTAACCGCTATTTCATATTGTCAAGTGAACGCGCGAATTTCTGAGGTCGATCGGTCCAATGATTAATCATCCGACATCGCGATCCTCACCCCTCGCCAGCTATTGGTCTCGTTCGCTTGCGTATCCCATCTTGGCTCCACCCACCTTTGGTCCAAAAGTGGGGATGAACTGCTAGTCCGGTTTTCGGCTGCTGCACGCAACTGCCCAGCGCGTCTTGTGAAAAAGCTTGCAGCACGGGATTATAGAGTATTAATGGATAGGATGAAGAAGTTTAATAAATACTAGCGCGATCAGCATTTAAAGATGATAATGTTTTAATATTTGCTTAACAAATTTAAAAACTTATTTATTTACATTTTGTTATACAGTTGATGTATTATCTCATTTTTAGTAAGTCAAAATTAACTTATTTGAGGAAAAACAGAATTATTTTTAACTATACATCACTGTTAGTTATAATTTTAAAAACCGGTATGTACCGTGCTTTTCTCATGAATTTCACTAAGTGAGTACAATAAAACTCCATATTTTATTGTACAAAATAAAACGTTTAGTTATAGTCTTATGTAAAAATATTTGGTTTTACCAATATGTTGCTGAAAAGATTAGCAATGTATGGCTAACTCATCGTACAATATATGGTGACATATTCAATATATGGCACACATATAGCTACAGTGCATAAGCCATAGATTGCTTATGTATTGCCTATTCAATGGTCAATGTATTGCACATATATTGCATTCAAAAAAGCCTGTTTATCGGTTTATAACTTAAGAAACTTAATTTATTTATTTTTTAGTGCAATATATGCGCGATATATCGGCCATTGAATCGTCAATACATCGCAAATCTATGACTTATGCCCTCTGGCTATGTATACGCTATAAATGGGAAATGTATTGTTGATGAGTTAGTCATATATTGCTAATTGTTTCAGTAATATATTTGCAATACAAAATATTTTTATGTGGGATAATTCAATTAAATAGTTAAACTTGTAGAGTTGTTCTTGACCATGACAGGATTGAATTCTTGACCACAAATTCAGGATTTTATTACACGAACTCTGGTCGTTGTATTCATGCGAGTGTAAAGAGTGATTTTAAATTTGACTGAATATAATAAATAAATTATAAATGTGGCAAAAAGCATTTCACATATGACTATAAACTAACCAGTATAGTTGGACTTTTCTTACTTTAAGACGGCTTGCAAAGTCTGCATATTATAAATAGAATTTTTTTTATGTTTCTACCAGGAACTGAGTAAGGAATATACATTAATGAAGTAAATAACAATCATACATCCCTCTGCTTCTTAACTTATCTATGCTATCCATGTAAATAACTACATTCGCATAGGATCAGTACGCCTGTTAACGGCCACCTAACACCTTAATTGAAAGGTTATAAAAAATAAATTATTTTTAAGTTAATAAAATTTCTGTTAAAAATACAATATTTACATAAATGCTAGAACTAGAAGTCGGCCGATTAGATCTCTAATAGTCGACCGAACTTTTAAGAACCCAATATCATTAAGAGGGTTCATGCGCGAGAATCGACCTTAAATTTAAACATTTGTGTAATATTTTCTGATAGATATATCGTGCAAGAATTAATATTATATGAAATTAGTATATGTAAAATAACAAAAAAATTTATTATAGTTAATTTTATTAATAGAAAAGTAGATATCTGCAAAGAAAAAAGTTCTACTATTAAGGCGAGAAGGTAGGGAAAATTCTAAATGAGAATATTACAAAGATATCTTCTTTTTACTTTCACTTACATATCTGTAATATAAAAACATAGTTTCACTGCAATTTTCATGCAATTTAAATAATTATACTAGCTAATATAGTAAATAATGCTTTCTAATTAACTTATACAGCGTAACTATTCTATGCAAGCTAAAATTTTTTTGAGTTCTGAAACGTTCGTATTTTATTTATAAGATCAAAATCTAAAATTCTAGTAATTAGTTTCTTATTTACTTTTGTTTTGCCATTTTGACACTATATTTAATTTTTATTTAATTGAAAAAAAAACTAATATTTACTATTGTTGATAGTCTAATTTTTTTATTGGAACCTCAAAAAAGTCACTGAAAATTTAAATACCTAACATATATTAGAATATGTGTACAAATTTTCAAAATGATCCATCAAGAACTTATGCGTAGGAACAATATTTGGAAATCTTAGTTGGAGGGAGATATAGGATGAGAAAAGCAGCATTAATCTCGTCGTTATTTATTGGTTGCTGCAATGCATTGTTGTACATATTTATTTGCATTTTGAAATGATGATAACTTATAGCCTCAAAATGATAATGTTCATATATAATTACATGAAAGAAAATGACAAAAAATAGTTATAGTTACAAAATAAACAGTGTTACGTCCCTTCCGAACGTTATATTTAAAAATCCTAAAATACTGAAATTTAGATACCTAAGTTTATTTGTTATATGTACTATAAAATCATTAGTGATTTTTTTGTTTCAAATATTTCCGACAGTTTAAATAAAGGTTCAAATAAATACTGCATTTTTTCAAAAAAACGAAAATTGAATTTTTCAAAATTTATTACAAAATTCTGGGTGTCGTCTCCCCTTAAAACCTACAAAGTTACAACGAATTTTTGCTAATTTGAGCGACATATTTTTGTAAATACATAGCTGTATAACCTTGTAGATTTTAATAGTATTTTAATTTTCATATCGGCGACTCTCCCTGAAATCAAAGAACTACATGAGACCTTTTAAATAAAAAATATTAAGTTTTTAATAATACATTAACAAAATACACTATAATAATTTTTTCACTTTTCCATATGAACTCTTGCACAAATGTTTAAAATAGTTCTCGTGCTCAAACTACCGTAATATAAGTTAAATTAATATAAGTTTAATGAATATAAAACGGAGTTGCAACTAAATAAATTAGATACAGTGTTTAAATGAAATTAATTGCTTAAGAATAATAATTCATATGAAATTTCCAAATTCCATCGGGCTGTCGACACCTTGATTTCTGCCTCAATAGGACGATGGCCGATATCCCTTTTATAGTAGAAATTAATAAATTTCATTTCTGTTTTTTTAATATAAAATAAATTATTTTTTAGTTAACAGAAATTAAATCTAAACCAATATGCTTATTTGCCGCTTTGACGGTTTAATTTGACTGGGCATAGCCGAAAATAGCAATCGTTCATGTAAGTCAAGCCGCAATTATTGCATAGCTCTCATATGCATAAATAAAAATTGTTCAAAGTATTTCAGATGCTCTTTCGTACAAAAAAAATTAATACTTACTTGAGCTGAAGGATGTTACTAAGTAAAAAAATAAAAAATAAATCGGAGTTAGGTAATAAATCAATCGTTGCACGTGTATACAGACGCGTAAAATTTTTCTCTTTGATAGCCTCAGTAGCCCCTTGCATGATTCATCTGCTCTTTCGTTCAAAAATTAGAGCTGTAAGAACTATGCACGCAGAGCCGATGAAACAGCCCTATAGCACATTTAGCCACGCACGCGAACTCACCTTTTTGCGTCTCGCGATATTATGTTGGATTTTTCTCCTATTCCCGCCAACAGCTTCTCCCTCGTAGTTGAGCGCTACCTATAAGTGTACGTTATGCTTCTCTTGCGAGCTTTTACGGCGTTTTCGATGTTGCGTTTGTACCCATAAGATTAAAAAGAAACTGCGAGAATTCGTACATTTACTAGAAAGTATTCTCTTCTCTTATAACGTTTTTGTTTTTTTATTACAATTTTATAGTTTTATTAACTTTCATAATTTATAACAACTCTTACCAATAATTGCAATATAATATTTATTGGTTTTAATTAAATAAAACCATATTATTCTTTGATACAATTAATAAGTATTATTAGTAAGTTAATAAACATAATCAGTATGCATAATATGATATCTGGTTTAAACACTACTTACATGATGTTATTCATCTATGCACAATTATTGTCGCATTCCAAATATGTTTATAAAAAAAGTAATTTTACAAATATAAATGTAATGCAGAATAATTGCTCATGAAGTAATATACATAAAATTTAATTTGATTCCGAAAAACAGCAGAAAATATTACGGGAACGCCTGAAAAGATATCATCACTTAATAAAAGTAATAATACGTATTAAAGCCGCAAGAGAATGAAGGTAAACTTGTGCATTTTCCCTCGCGTGACGAAGTAGGTACTATCAATCAAATACCTAAGAAAAAGAGAGAACGTGTGAGAGAAATAACGAGAGTGAGAAGATACTCCATGAGCTATTCGGAAAAAGGGCATTACATGCTAGAGGGGGGAGATGCGGATGATCGTCGATTTCTATTAATTGGTTTTCTCACTTAGCACGCTATTATGTAGCTGAAGTGTATTTATGGATAATTTTTTTGATAAAAATAGTCGGTTGCCTGTCGCGCTTCTAATTTTGGAATGGGGTTGTTTAATTTATTACGTATACATCTGGGTGCTCATGAAATCGTTTCAAGTGGTATGCTTTTATTTTACGTTTTAACAGAGATATACTTCTCACCGTGTTCATTAAATCGTCGTTGGTTATAAAACTTTAATTTCGATTACAATTCACTATTAATGCTATAATTTCGATTAAATATTTTTTTTACATATTTTTATTATTATTTATATTTGAATGTTTTGATTTAATCATTTTCAAAAAAGTAAAAAATATCTTTAAAGAGTATTAACTTTGCGTTCTAGGAACGTTTCTGTTGATTATATATTTACAAAAAAGTATTCACTAATAAAGAACACATTAAAAAATCATTAATAATAGATTGATACGTACAATCATTTCAAAGGTTTCACATTCCCTTTTATGTTTTGTAAAGTATCCTTTCCGATTTGTTTGACCCAGCTGTTATTGGAATCGGAATAATGATATTTCGTTTGTCTTTATAATATCACTACATATTTATTTGATAACAATTTTCAATTGTAAACTCGGTTTTACTTAAATGAAATATAAATTAACTTTGACTAGAAAAATTCATTTTAAATATTGTCAATCCATTCAGTTTTATCTTTTACCTGTGTAACAATTAGGATTTCACCTAAGTGCAAGAAAAATCAAGAACTCGGATATTATCGATTAGCCATTCTGTGGACTTCTTAACTCGTGTAAAAGCAGAACCTCAAATATTTACTTATTCCCTGCCTGCTCTGCTAAAACAAGACTAGTCGGAGTACTCAACCATCCAATCGCTTCCGCAAACACCAAATATAAATTTACTCTGTGATGCTGCACTGGTACAGAAGAAATCGAATGGGATTTCGCCCCTCGTGGGGGCAGGTGAGCTCATTTCCGAGAGGGCGCAAACAATGAAGCCCTATTCACGGTTTATACAAGCTACGGTGCCTAAAACATTCATAAGAGGCCAGTAAGTGGTTTTTAACGCTGGAAGTATTTAATCACGGGTGTCGCATTTCACACTTGAATTGAGGATAGAAGAATAAACAGATTCTCTTGTTGGCTTTTTCTTTGGAGATTTATCAATAGGTCTATGACAAGCTTTCAGTTCGTTAATATTAAACTTCAAGATTTTCCAGAGGTTAAGTTTGTCTTTTGTGGTCTGCGCGTAAGATTGACAAAGGTGCAGTAGGGCGGCAAAAATAATTTTAATTTATTTACATTGTGCTGCAAAAATTCTAGGAAACAATTACAAATATATAGTGTTGATAATATTTAAAAGTTTCATCTTTCAAATTCCGTCACTAGAATTGGCCTAGAAGTTGATTTCATTAAGTTATATTATATTTTTTTGAGAAAAAACGAATGATTTTCTAATATTTTTTCATAAACGTAATATTTTAAGTTCGAGAAATAGTTTGTCTGGATAGCTGTCAAACTGCTAAGGCTTAGCACAGAAACTAGTCCTGCAAAACCACTTTAGAATTTTTTCATTTCACTTATTAGAAGCTGGGATACCTATTATAATTCCAAAACATCTGCCATTTTTATTCTGTGCAATACCTATAATATTTAACAAAACAAAAAAAATAACTCTAACCAAATTTTTTAAACTTTAATTGTTTTTTAGCTTCCACAGAAAGCAAATTTTGTATCGTTGAAAAAAATTTCTTTCTAAAGATGATCAAAAATATTTATATCGCCATTAGGATAGAAATTAACAGTTTTCAAGCAAAACTTTTTTTTATATCATAGACGTAAATCTTGCTTTTCGTACGGTTTTTAGTTTGCAAAATTCGATTTTACATACAGTCCGTAATCAACATATTCAATTTATTAACGTAAAACGGCACATTTTAGATTTTTTTTTTATTTTACGCATTGGCTGTGTAATTGAATTTTACGGATCTGATACCAAAAGATAATTTTTAAAATTCATTAATATCTTTTGTTAACGTAAAAAGCAAAATGACTTTTTGCTGTTAAAATTTTTATTTTTTTTATTGCTGGTTTAATAATAAAAAGAAAATTACAATGTGTTTGAAAGAACTCTCTACTTATTTATTTCAAACAAGTCATTTATTAAAACTTAAGTTATACAATTTTTGAATATCTTCATCAGTATTAATTAGATATTTTCAGTTGTTAAATTATTATTTTATTATTATGAAAAATTCGATTTTCTATGAAATTCGATAACGAGAGTAAGCAGGGAAGGAAACTGCTTTAATTAATTTAAAATTTTAGATATAAATATAATTTTTGTACCTTGAGAGTCGTATATTTTTTACAAATACTTAGTTGAAGTACCCACAACAAGAAACGTTTATGAAATGTCGCAGAAACGAGTTGTTTACATGAAGTAACGTTTCTAAAAATCTCCGGGAACGAATCTGTGACGAATCTGAAACGTTGAAATGTCCGTCTTCGTTTCTAAAGGAACCTTGGAGAAACGTATATGATACTGTTGTAGAACCGTTACTAGAACGGTGCCCATAGAAATGTTTCAGCTGAATCGTTTTTGCGTCGTTTTCAGAACGTTTCACGGATTCCGAAAATAAAAAATTGTTATCGTACCTAAATCAAAGTTTCCGAGACATTTCTGTATATAATTCAAGGAACTTTTCAACAAGGTTTTCAGAAATCTTTCAGCGTAATAAAAGAAGTGAATTCACAAGAGCAGAGTATGTTTATGAATAAAGTGTCAAATTCAATTCTAAGCTTTCTATTCTTTATTGCAATTTCCATAATAACCATGCAATATTGTTAAACTTTTGTACAATTAATAAATATATAATAAGGGATATAATATCATTAAATAACAAATATTATTTTATAAACAACTAGAAAAACTTTACGATTTATTGAATAGATAATCTTTGGTCGCTTTCACATCCATAAAACGCAAATAAATAATTTAATAAACGTTTAAACCCTATATTATAGAAACGAAGTGGTTTTGCCATCTCAATACATTCGCATATGTATTGTATCACAATAGGAAAAAAGTTAAAAGGTATTGTAAATACAACTAAGGGTGTCTAACCTTAAGTATAAGACAATGGTGCGAAAATATGAAAAAAAAAATTTATAGAATGCAAAAAGTTTTAAATTCTAGACTTGTTTTACAAAATATTTTGAAAGTCCACTTTAAATTATAATTAAAAATCGAATTTTTAATACCAGAAATACTTTTCAACTTGCAAAAACCATTTTTTAAATATTATTTAAATAATATGGTTTACTAATAGTTCAATAAAATATTTATTTATATAAAAACATTTTTATATAACTCGTTTTACTAAATTTAATAAAAACTAGTGAATAAGTCTAAGATCTAAGATACATGCATATTTTCACATCTGTTTTTTTCTTTGTATTTTGTGACCTTATATAGCTGCATTCAACACCTTTTAATTTATTTATTCTATTGATCTAGTTAGCAGTATGTTTGATCCATTAAACGTATATATAGAGATTCCCTTACGTATTGTATGAAAAACCAAATAAAGATTTCTACAAATAATTGAGCATAATAATTGCAGAAATAAATGGGGCGGGGGTATAAATTTTGAAAAAAAAATATTCGAAAGAAAAATATGCCGAAAAGTTCATAAAATTAAAGCAAAGAAAGTTAAATTATTTGAAGGATTTAACTTTTGAAAATAAAATAATCGTATTTTATAAATAAGAAAAATACAATATTATAAAATGAAAATTAATAAATGCATACATCATAAAATAATATATAATAAAGGATATTTGGGGAAAGGTGAAAGAAGAGAAAGTGAAAAATTGCGAAAGGTTAATATTATGAAAAATATATATCATATAATTTTTATGTAGAAAAAAAAATCCCGAAAGATAAAAATTGTTGAATTTTAATTTTCAAAATATTTTTTTTCGGAATTTTCATATTTCTGCATTTTATTTTTGGGGAATTTTCTTTCGGAATTATTATATTTCTGAATTTTATTTCTGGGACTTTTTTTTTCGACATTTTTATATATCTGCATTTTATTTTTGGGGTATTTTTTTCGTAATTTTTATATTTCTGTATTTTATTTTTGCGTGAATTTATATAAATGCTGCAGACTGTGTGCACTAATTTTTATGTTTAAGGTGGCTTCACCAAATTTTAAGCAATGAGAGAATTTAGTATAAACTTACACAGATATAGTATTTATTATGAGCTTACAGAATCCATCGAGAAAAATTGGGGTTAACGACCTTAATTCAGAGAACAAACTCATCAAAGTTGTCCAAATTTACATGCACAAAATACTAGACATGTATAATAGGTCACATTATTCGTTAATAATTTAATTTAGAAACGAGAGATATTGTTAAAAAATGAATACAATACATATTTTTAACCGCTGAATTTATCTATTAAAAAAAGTGCCTGTTAACCACAATTTAGAAAAGATATTTAATAGAGAACATAGGAAAATACGATAAATGCGGGAAAGGGGCCGAATGGCGATTAAGAAAATTTTTTAATTAACAACTAGATAGAGACTTATGCATATCTGCACATACATTAAATTAGTGAAATAATTTAAAAATTAATTTAAAAAATTTATTTCTTGAAAATAACTTTGATTTTATAAAACCCCCAATGGGGCCCCAGAGTGATACGGCCCGTCCTGGTGAAGCCACCTTAAGTGCGGGCCGTGCGGGGTTCGCTCGTTTTCAATGTGTGGATGTACAGAGTCACCGATAATGATTTCTAGGTAGTGCGCTACGTATATTTTTGTGCCTAGGTGAGGAGTCCGATCGCATTCGATATCTAGGTGTATAATATCGCTGATAATAATGCCTAGGTACTGCACCGCGTAGTTTTCTGTGCCTAGATGTGGAATCCGAATGTATGCAAAGACTAGGGGTACAGGGTGCCGATGATATCTAAGTAGCGTGTTCCGTAGAATCACACACCTACGCACAAAAAGCTACGGAGCGCACTACTTGGATAGCATTATCGACGACTCTTTACACATAGTGGTCAAGTACGGGCGAATTCCACACCTAACTACAAAAAATACAGAATAGTCTCAGTTCTTACTGTAAAACTCAGTTAATACAGCTTGGCGAGGCTGAAGTAACTTTATTGATACCGTATAACTTGATATACCTATGCTTTACTTAGAGAATAAGGTTATAGTTACTTATAACGGTGAAGTACTATAATAATAGATCTATATGGTACCAGAGAAGTTGTATACATCCAAGATGTACACATAAAATTTACACGCAATAAATTTTACACCGATAGTTTCTACACAAAATATTTGATACATACAAATGGTACCAGTGAAGTTGCACATATCCAAGATCTACACATAATGTTGGCACATTACACGCTAAATAACTTAGAGTGAAAATCCACTCTATAGTTGCATTTAATTTCTTTTAGAGTCAAAAGTAATTCTTATAGAGCGAAAAAGTCTATCTAAAAATTGAAGTAAAAAATATAACTTTAGTATTAGAGTGTATTATAGTAAGCTTAAAATTCGCTCTAAATGCACTCTAATGGTAGAGTGCGTATAGGTACGAACAATACACGTGTGATAATAAGTGGCAGCGTAAGTCCTTCTAACCTCAAAATATAGTTTTAAAAAGGCTGTCTATCAACAGATAACGATAAGTCAATTTTCCTTTAAGAAATCTAAAAACATCATCCGGTTCGCTCTAGCTTGAACAGATCCCGAAATAAGTGCATAAAACGAATTCTAACCTCAAAAAATGTGATTCTTAACAAGTAGATTCATACAGATCGAAAATCCATTCTTCATAGGAATGCTAAAAAATTTGGTATTTTTTGATAAAGCAGTTCTTGAGATATAAGCGAAAAAAGAATTCTAACCTCAAAATATTCAATTGTGAAAGTATGTTTATTGACGGAAGACCAATATTATTCGTTACTCCTACCACATTTTTTGTTGCAGCATCTAACATCTGAATTGGTTGGGTCAACTTATTTTAATTGGTTGCACTTACGAATTTATTAGTTAGTACAACAAGTACA
>UELU01146124.1:4465-20025 GCA_900490025.1 Megastigmus dorsalis
TGAAACCTAATTGCCAAGTTAGAATCACGCCATCTCATGGATTAAATTGAAATTAGTAAAAATTAGATATTTTCTTCTCTAGCTTCCGTATTACTTGATTTTTGGAAAATGTCTGGGCTGAGCGCGCTTTATTTGTGATCAGTCTATCATCTCTTCAAGTTTCAAATCAATTGGTTAATTTTTTAAGTAGGAAAGTTTGAAAAACTTAATGCCGGTAAAACAGGCGACTCCGACGTCCCCTTAATAAAAAATGTGCCTTATTCGTTTCAAAGGATCGTTTTCTCTATCTGTTCGCTCAGTCTGCTCTCATACGTATACTGTTTTTATTTTGGCAGATTCCTAATTGTCAAAAGAGCAAAGTGTTAGCAATTAGTCTCGAGTTTAAAAAGTGAAATAGATAACAGTTATTCACATGTGTTTAAAAAAACAATTAAAATATGTTTTAATTTTTCGAAATATTTTTTCATATATAAGAATGTTAACAGTTCCAAACTGTATTTTCTACAATAGCGTAAAAGGTTTCATGAGTTTAGAGTAGTGGAAAGTAGTATTTTTCTAGTCAAAATATTAACTGAACTGAAATATATCTGTGTTAAAGCTAAATTAGTGTACTTGAAACGTCGACAATTATTATATTTAATAAAAACTACTTTTTGTTGATCGTGAGTGAAGGGTGTTATTTTACAATAAATATCTATAGGATCGTATTTAAAATATACAAAAACAATACCTTATATCATTAATAGTACACGTTGAACTTATAATATCGAACTCCATAAAATATAATTAAATCACACATTGTCAAATTATAACAATAACTTTTCCGTCTTTCCCCTTTCATAATGCTCCAATAGGTTTTGTTTGCCTACCGTAATTGGTGTTCTTAGAATTATTTTTCGGGATAGATCGGGTATCGGATCGGGTATCTATTATCTTTAAAAACTGTAAATTTAAAATTGTAAACAGACCATATGCAAGTAATTAATTAATTTTTTTAAGTGCTTTATTATGAACAGTGGAACAATAGCTCTGATGAAGAGATATTTACAATCCGTGTACGAAACGTTGTCAAAAAATCAAAAGGTTTTTAAACCTTTTTTGTCTTTTTCATTTATAAAAAAAAAAACTGAATACATAAAATAATCTAAATGTTCCTAAAAATTTTAAATTATACATTCATCCGTGTCTCGTCTATTTAAATGTATTTAAAAAAAAATTATTATACTAAATTAATTAAAATTCTACAGATTAATAAAAAATGTATCAAAAGCTGTTTAAAAATGGTCTAAGCAATCGTAGGTACAAAAATGTGATATGTATTTTTCTTTAAATTATATGGATAAAAAGAAGTTCATAATAGTATATCGAATGTACATTCGCGAAAAGGGGCTTCTTTCCGAACGTGTCTCGTGACCTAGAAATTTGAAATAGCGTTGCACGATTGGATAAAGGAAAAAAAGATAATAATATGATCGGATCAATGGAGTCAAACGGAGAGCTGCTTCGCGAGGAATCCCTTTCAGCCATTGTATACATGACTATCCGCGTTCTATAAATTTTACGTGCATCATTATTTCCGCCTACGATTTAATCATTCCATTCTTTATTCCTCATTATACGTCAAATTCGAGTTTCAAATAAAATCTTACAAGTTTCTAATAAATTCCATGCCTTGTGCAAAAGTCTCGAAAAACATAAATTGTAAGAAGGAAGTACGATTAATGATATTAGCTAAAAAAATGTAGATAACACTTACTGTACATTTAATAAAAATTTTATTAACTGCAGGAACAAATTATTGCACGATTAATGCGTCATTTAATGAATCTCTCTCAATGAAGTTATAAACAATAATTATACTTAAAATTCTCAATTGTTAAGTACGCAAATGCAAACTTTGATCATCCACTTCAATTTGACGTTTTTGAACTTTTGATTTGCTCACATATATAATATGTTCGACATATATACTTATATTTGTTATTCGAATAAAATGAATGTGCGCTAGAAAGATTTATACTTGAAATATTTATTTAGCGCTGGTATTAAAAACACAATTTAAATAGTATTTCACTTAAAATTTCATTGGTCTATATACAATGTTTAATCAAAACATAATTTAACATTTACTAAAATGCCGGTATTATCAGCTATGTTTAATAAATGATTTTTAACTTGTATACATTTTTAATATGTCAATGGTAAGCTATTGACGTAACAGGTGAAAACCACCTGTAAGGGCTGAGCATCCAATAGATATCTTTAACTTGAGAACGAATGTTCTCATTGTCAGTAAATATGAATTTAAATGTTATAATTATTTTACTTTCTTTTATCCGGATTTGTTGTCTCTGCTCCTATTATCGTTATTATCCTTTACGTTTCATTTTTGCAATTTTTATTAAACATAATTTTCTTACAATACTTACTATAACGATCTGGATAGTTCAATTTAATTCGAACATAATATTTGAAATAACACACAAAAACTAAATTTTGATTATCAAATTCTTTTTCAAGACGTTAATAATTGATACTCGAGTCCACTCTAAACGATTAGATGCTTGAACACAATTGAGTCAAATAAGCTATATATAAAGTTTATAGATGTTGAATATGATTTACAACAATCAGGAACATCCACTGCACTAAACGCGGAAAGCAACTCTGCTTCGACTCTGCTATAATCTGCCACACGACAAGTCTCGATGTCGCTCTGCGTGGAGTGTCCGTCGATTGGTCAGTACGCCGCAGGTGTTCTATGACTTGACCAATTGCCAGACTGAGAGTCGACGGCTCGACGGCGAACAATGAAATTGTAGCTCTGCTGATCTCAGCGTTTGGCTGTTCTAAGCGATAGTTTCCTTTTTCCTGAGAAGTCGCATGGATAATAATTTTATATATAGCTTCTAAATTATTAAGAGAGCTGAAGTTTAATATATTTTTTACAACTAATCAAGTTGACTTCAATTTCTAGATATTTATTAAACTAGATATTCAGATATTTCTAGGTGTTTTTCAAGTCGATAAACTAGATATTTTAGAAGAAAATCTTAGACAACTATCACCGTTGTTTATAGAAATAAATGTTGTAATTAAAATAATTAATTTCTATATACAAAAATAAGTCACTTAAATGATGCAGGCATTCCTTGCGCTAAGCGTTCCCGCTATACAGTTATGTGCAAGTCAGCGTTTTGTTGTCGAAGCATGAGTCTTCCCATTAAGCTTTTATCACTACTGAAATTACTAACGACTAACAATAGAGTTACTATTAACTCAATTCCTTAGTAATATAAAATCTAGCTAATACCTATTCTTTTAACAGAAAAAAATTAATGATAAATAAATTGAAAAATAATCAAGATAACAATAATGAAAATAAAAAAATTTAATTATTACTATCATGCGTGCAATTTTTATTACTTGCACATACTGTAACATATGAGCCAAATTCTAAATGCAAATGTATAAGTAAATTAGATCAGTCTAATATAATGATTTCTACTTTATTATATATTTAATTTAAATACTTAATGATTATCAATAAAATTTTCATAACTTAAACACGACTCGACCTATAAATATACGTATCCAATCTTCTACAAATATAATTAACCTTTATAATGCAGAATTGATTTAGGATAACTAAGATACTCATTGACGGTGTTGTAAACAAATATCATTTATTAAAACTCTATTAAATATATCTTAGAAATAAAATGAACATTGAATACCAGTAGAGAAATTGCGTCTATAAAAAATTACAATAGCGTTACGAAACTCGAACAGTCTGTCAAATCTAAAAAATTACAACGCTGAAACTTGCTTTGAATTTGGACTAAAAATTTCGTAACTTTAACGAGAAAATATAGTAATTTTTTAAGTTTGAACAGACTTTACAGTATTACATTTGTTCGTAAATGATTTCTCTGCCTGTATATAAATGCTATACATAACTTGTCACGTCTATACCAAAGTCGTTTACCATTCCACGATAAGTAGAAGCATAATATGCATGCGCTAAGCAATTCTGAAGGAGCAGAACTAAATGCAAGCATTCCCCTTCGATCGGCCCAATATAGCAGAGCCACGGGGGCGTCTTCATCCCTCTGTCGCCGGTCCAGGAGATCCTCTTTTACAGCGCGCCGACGATTCCCACGGCCATGATCAGCCAGCCCCTCCAGCCCCAGCTACACCAGCAGCACCACCAGCCGCTGATGCAACAGCAGCAACAACAGCCTCAGCCTCAGCCTATGCAGCTGCAGCAGCCCCAACAACCGCAGCAGCAGCAGCAGCAGCAGCAGCAGCAACAGCCACAGCCGATGGTGATCGAGACGGCACCACCGCTGACTCCACCCACGTCCGAGTGCAGCAGCGACGTCGAGAACAGCAATCCGAACTCCCAGCCCAGCCAACGCGACAAGGAGGTGCAGACGGTGGTGCAGGATCAGGCCGAGGTCAAACCGGCCAGTTACACCTACGACACGCTGCTCGTCGCCGACGGCAGATCCAAAAACCGCAAAGTGCCGCCTGCTGTCCAGCATCAGCAGCAGCAGCAGCAGCAGCAGCAGCAACAGCATCAGCTGCAACAGCAGCAACAGACGACGCAGCAGCATCAGCAGCTGAAGGGGATCAGCGAGACGGACAACGCGGAGCAACCCGAAACCTCGAGGACGGGCCGATACGTCTGCTCCGAGTGCGGTATGCATTGATTTTTCCTTCGGCTCCGGGGACTGCGAATTTCGAATCATCCATAATTACGCAATCGAGATAATTATTCAGACAATTACATAATAACTTTGTAAATAAGATGAAAATGTTTAACCATGTACATCGTCTTGTTATTGGTTCGACATTAAGGGCCTGAGTATAAGAGTATGGAGTAGTACGGGAATCAGTTAAATGCATTTTAGACTCAAATACTTTAATGCAATGCTTAAGAAGAAATAGTGACCCTACGTTCACTGCAGTAAACTTTTATTAGCTATCGAGAGCAAAACTCGTACACTTTATCCATATTTATATACATTAGATTTTGAGAGTTAAAATTATTTCTTTTTGAGTATTAAACCAGTGTACTGAATCTTTATATCATTCAGTGAATTCGCTCGCCTAGTGATTATAATAGATAAAATGTGTATAGTGTCGGAACATAGACCGTGTTATACTTTAAATTAATCCAATTTAGAGCACTTCAAGGGCTAACAATCGCAGCTCGGTACGGATGCTCGCGACATTATATAAAAAGCACAGCGGCTTATAATATTAAAGACGAATATTCGTAACAAATATTGATTTCAGTCGCCTTCTGCGACAGGCCGTTCTTAATGTTCTCTGGGCTATTTTCGTCATGACCTATGCAATACATTATCAAAAGGAGCCACCTACAAGTGGTCTATATATATAATACCGTTATCGTTTAATTTTATAAAATTCAGAGAATCGCTCTAAAATACGATTTCAAATACATAATCGTACGTATTCTTTTGTATATATATTCCAATTCGAAATCATATATATATATATAACTGATAAACTTAAATATATTTAGAACACTAACAAGCTCTATTTTTTCAATTGAGAATGCGTACATGAAGGAGACGTTACAACTGTACATTTTAGTTGGTAGGGGATTAAAATATAATACAAATATAGTATTACGATACATGTATTACCCGAAGTACTCGCGCGTAAACTCGCTTCCTTCGGGCGACAAAAACACGAATGTGAGAATAACCTACGAGTACTTGCATTGTATATAATATTTTCTGAAACACTACACAAAAACTGATTACTTTCGCACACTTATTTTACTTTATGCACGCTTCTTAAGGTGTGCAATAATCGGGTACTTCACACACGCTGTCCGCAAACATTTGCATTTATAAAAATTCTATTTACTATAGACAAAAAAAATCTATGACAATATAAATAATGGTATAGAGTAAAGATATACAAATATACGAACATAATCTCAACAGCTGAGAAAACACGACAAACGAATGTGTCAACAGGTAAACAGTACGCGACCTCGTCTAACCTGTCGCGGCACAAGCAAACCCACCGCAGCATCGACTCCCAGTCGGCGAAGAAGTGCATCCACTGCGGCAAGGCCTACGTGAGCATGCCCGCCCTGGCCATGCACGTCCTCACCCACAAGCTGACCCACAGCTGCGGCGTCTGCGGCAAGATGTTCTCGAGGCCGTGGCTGCTCCAGGGCCACCTCAGGAGCCACACGGGCGAGAAGCCTTACGGGTGCGCGCACTGCGGCAAGGCCTTCGCCGACAGGTCCAACCTCAGGGCCCACATGCAGACCCACTCGGCCGACAAGAACTACGAGTGCCCCAAGTGCCACAAGTCGTTCGCCCTCAAGTCCTACCTGAACAAGCACCTCGAGTCGGCCTGCCAGCGCGAGAACGCCGACGACTCCGGCAACGACCTCGACGCGCCCACTTAGGCGGCGCTGACCTCGGCGAGGAATGCCCGAGACCGATTCAAAGGTAGGACTCAGCGTATTTCTTGTGTCTCACCTGCTGCACGACCTTTTGCGCAGATCCCGTTACGGTGGATCTGCCATATATATACTGAATACAAAGCAGTGGTATTATCAAAGATATTGTTGCTTATTATTGTAATAATTTATAATAATCCATTTCACTTCTTTATCCTTGGTCTCATTTAGATTTTCAAAGCTCTCTTACTAATGTCTAGTTTAGGATTCTCCACGCATAAAAAATTGAATTTACCAAACGGTTAAGCAAAAATTACCTAAAGACTCGTGTCGAATGTGTCAAGCAGATTCTACTTGAAAATTAAAGAGAATATATCGAACTAGTTCAGTAAGGATTGTTTGAGCGATCGAACTAATGAAATTAAGTTCATTTTACCGAACAATCAAATAATTATTGCTTGAAAACTTGAAGAAACTTTTCTTTTACTGATCAAAAAGTACATGTTATTACTATTATTTTTATTGTTAATATGATCAAAAATTATTAATTTATCAAATCAGAAAACTTACATTTTATTGAATTTTATTTATATACTTGGGACTGAAAAATGATAAAGTAATCTTTGCTCGACTACTTAGGCGCTTTTTACTTAACTACAATGTAAGTAATTATTGTTTTAAATTTTCATTAATATTCACTTAAGAACTTCCAACACAATTTTATTTTAAGGTCTGGTCCAATAAAATCTGCTAGAGTAATTTAGGTAATTTCTGCTTGTACAAATAACCCATATATAATTTTAAAATGTCTGTTACACAATTGGGAAGAATACGAAATTTTATTTTTTTTAATCGACATACGTAAAGTATAGAAATAATTGAAGTCGATTTGTCGAATACTTTGAGTTTAGCAAATCGACTCAAATTTGACAAAGGTGCTGCACTATGCTGGTAGCTCCATCAATTTTTGAGATATTGTAAAAATTCAAAAAGCTTATAAAGAAAATATGCAGTGCTCTATTTAGATGTGAAAAAAAAAATAAATAATAACTGGCTAGCAAGCCCTGAGTAATTTCTATTATACTTACATAAATATACAATGTGTGCATCCGCATTTAAATAATTTAATTATGTTTGGTACACAACCCCTATTGAAAAATCTCACCCGAGATCTATGCCAAATCTAATGTAAAAGTTTTGTACTACAAATATCATAAATTCATAGAAAATGGACTATTATAGCTTTCGTACGTATATTTTGTATAATCCTATTATGTTTTCTGACCCTTTGCAAAATTTATTTGCAAAACCTTTGTAAATGTAAAAACAAGAATCTCGACAGCGTCGAAAAACTTTAAATTATTTCTCACGAAAATTCTCAGATAAGATCTCAGGTGTAATCTCAGCTAAAATTTTTATATAACAATATTTAATTTAAATCGGCACACCCTAATGAAACAATCGAACCAGTGAAAATTTAGCTAAGATTTTGCAACATTTTACAGATAAATTTGCAGGTAAATTTCCACCAGGTAGATTTCCAGATAGATATTAATGTTTTAAACTGTAAACTTTACTTAAGTTGGGTGCCCCTATTTTATGTTACCATGCGGATGATAACACCCATATTTGGGAATTAGGCTTTAATACTGGGATTTTGAATATTTTAATTAAACTACTATAGTAATATATATATATTACTGTAGAAAAATATATGATAAAGCATTATGCAGTGTTGAAATAATCGACCTGGAAATAAAAGTAAAGTTTACGTAGGTTTGCTGACCATCTTTGATAGTACCATGCTGATGATAACACCAAAACTGGGGAACTAAGTTCCAATATTAAAATTTTTAATTCTTTTATAATTTTATTAAAATATTCAAAATTCCAGTATTAAAGCTTAATTCCCAAATTTGGGTGTTATCATCCGCATGGTAACACAAAATAGGAGCACCCAACTTAAGTAAAGTTTACAGTTTAAAACGTTAATATCTACCTGGAAATCTACCTGATGGAAATTTACTTACTAAATGAGTATTTATTCTACGTCTAAATTTATATTGTTTAAATAAATGAATTAGAGACTTCTTACTGGCAAGTAAAACAATTAATTCGGTTCTCACTGAAAAGTTTCGGTTGAGATTTCATGCCAAAATATCAGGTTCAATCTAGTCGCTCCAATTACAAGAAATTTTTTGAAAAATTTTCACATTATCTTTTACTTCTATATATATATATATATATATGCAATTAATTATCTTAATACATAATAGCGACCGGAAATAGAAGCGGGCGCCGCAGGCGAACATCATTGGGGTCGGGGGTTGTGGAGTTTTAGTTTATTATATAATTGACACAACTTTCATTTCGCAAAAACCCAGCCGTTGTGAACAATCTTTTAAGACACATACGCATATATATATATAGAAGTAAAAGATAATGTGAAAATTTTTCAAAAAATTTCTTGTAATTTGGCAGAGCTAGATTGAACCTGATATTTTGGCATGAAATCTCACCCGAAACTTTTCAGTGGGAACTGAATTAATTGTTTTACTTGCCCGTAAGAAGTCTCTAATTCATTTATATAAACAATATAAATTTAGACGTAGAAAAAATACTCATTTAATAAGATATGTAGTTATACAAAATATTAATATTTTAACAAAAATTGGGACAACGGCAACAATTATCGCATAATCAATTACTGAATACTTTGGATACGGTAAATAAATCCATAGAATATTGTGACAAGTAGATAACAGCACAGTAACTGCCCTTTTATTCGCCCTTCTTCAAAACTTGATATAAAAATTTGTTTCATTCTTGAGTAATGCATATAATACTTAATCCATAACGAGTGTATTTAACAAAAGAAAATACGAAACGATAAAGATATATTAACAAAGTTAACAAGAATTTATCGGTTACCTTCACAGATTACCCAGTATTATTTTATTTTAATAAACTCTAGCTATTAGTAAATAACATATTTATGGTATAAGCTCGTAAAAGATATTAACTTCTTATAAATATATATACTAAGAAGAATATTCCCTCCCCCGCAAAATCCATCAAACAGGTGCGCACGACTAACTTTTCCAAGTATAAGAAAACTGTAGTTTTGAGAAAAACACGTTTAAAGTTTTCATGTTTCGTACTATGTACGAAGAAGTTGTTCCATTGGGATGGCTGTAACTTCGCTGCTATTTCAAATTTCACATGTTTCAAAATATTTTTAAAATTCTATACACAAAAAAGCGATATAAAATATTTCTGATTGGTTATTCAGTTCTTTTATAGAAACTCGCTTTTAGACGTAGCATACAAACACTGAACGCAACGACACGATATTTATTTTACATGCTTATAAAATGTTTTTATATAGAAAACAATTCGAAACAATACTTTGGCACATGAAAAATTGAGACAGGCCAGAATACAAACTTATCACATGTTAATAATATAAAAATAATTTTAATTTGGAATTTCGTTTGCTGTAAAATTATGCATTTCTTCTATTTTCAGAGAAGAGCAAAGAGTAACAGAGAAAGAAGAGTATAGAAAAAAAAGAGTACCAAAGATGTCAATGGCAAGTATAAAGCGCAGACTTACAAAAGGACCAGGAAAGGAAAGGACGTCTCGTACTTTATGTCTCGTTCGAAATGTACCAATTATCTCCGCCAACGAATAACGAATTATACATATATAATATACGTGTATTATATGATGACTGCGTAATTCTGTGGAAGAATAAGTGCTCGAATTACTGAATTCAGTCCCGAAGGAAAAACCTATCGAAACAACTATTTACTTACTTTCTTTTTATAAAAGTAATTAAGCAATACGCATTAGAAAAAATGTAAAGAAAATGACAAAACTTGACGTGAATATAAGTGAAACAGTATAATATAACAAATTATACAAAAAAACTCATGTCGGATCTGCTTTGATGTAAAAAAATGACCGTGTGCAGCACATTATGTATTCATTCCGAAAAAATGTTATTTTGCAGAATTGAAAAATAATCCATTTTAATATCTAAATAAATGAATTTTGCTATTAAAATTACAAATGAATACTCGAGTAGATATTATATAATAATAATAACTTGCAAAGTAAGGAGAAAAACAAAGTAAATACAAGTAAAAATATACAATTAGCTCGTAACTGTCAATACGATGTAGAGTAAAACAGAAATAGTTCGTTTCGATACCTTTGTTCCGTAAATAATAAAGAAAGTCGCGTTGGATAGGTTTTCGAGACAACGCAATTATCTATTATTCAGAAAAAGATTTCTTAATTCAAGCGGGAGAAGCTTGGCTAAAGCAAGCCGAGTCCCCGACGGCTGAAAAAAAAGCGCCGAATGTCGTAAAGGTGCACATATATAGTCGCAATGTCAAATTGTGTACATGTATGCACGCATAAGACATATAAAAAACGCCGAAACATCGAATCTCTAATTAATCGGATATATAATCTTTGGGCGCAGCGTGGAACTTTTACAGGCTGCTCCACGTCTCCGCGAGAATTAAAAGTATAATACTCGAGCTGAGGATACGGGTAATTTGTAAGGGGTTTACTTAATTTGTAGAGACTATGTACAACAACATATTATAACCACGACGATAAACAAAGTACGCTTGGTCGCTTTCTCCCGGACTCTTTGTTTGCCATTTAACTTTGAAACGCGTGTGCAATAACTTTTTTCGTTTCCAAAGAAAAAAACGTTCGTAGGTACGGTATATATATAATTTATATAGATCAGACTTTAAGAACGAGGAAAGCAATTGTAAATATAATTAGCTTATAAAATTGTTTTGTTCCTAAATTGATATTGTTTATCCAGTCATTATTTATTTAGGTAGATATTTTTTTTATATTTTTATACCACACAGCTCGCAATTCTCTAGATGAATTCAAAATTGGCGAAAAAAAAAACGTTTTTCCCACGACAAATACATCCTTAAAAGTCGCGTCATTGGTATAAATTCAACGTGGCTCTCGGTGTTTCTCCCTCTCGCGCGCGTTGCACTTAATCGCGACTTTGATTCTCCCAACAAGCCATATACGGGACATGCAAGCGGCCCCCTCTTTAAAAGAAACAACAAGAATCAGCCCGTAGCCCGCGCGAAACTCTAAAAGCTCTAAGCTCAACTTTGGGGCTACTCGAAAAGTCCGCGGGCGAGAAATAGCCAGTCATATCCGCAAAGCCTCCCCCCTCCCTCCCCCGAGCTTTTAACCGCGCGCGTCCTTTACTCTGCAGCGGAAGAAGAAGGAAAAAAGAGAGGAGGAGGAAGATTCCGCGGCGTCCGGGCGCTAAGTAGCCGCTAACACTCGGCTAACACGCCATACACACACGCCGCACACTCCTTTCTTTTTCGGGGAAAGAGATGTTTCGCTCGCTATTCGCTATATACCATAACGCCTAAGTGTATACAGGCAGGGAGAGAAGAGCTGCGGGGCCACCACCTGTTGCCGTCTCTCTTCGCTGCGGCACACTGACCAGAAATGATTCGCTATATATAGCTGCTTCACGAGCGAGAGAGAGAGAGAGAGAGAGAGGGTCGACAAGTTTCGCGCCTTTGAATTATGGAACGTGTTGCAGCGCGGCTGCAGTTTAATGGCTAAATATCGTAGACGCAAGTATATATACACGCGTTCCTGCTTTGTAACTCGCGAGTTGGCCTCTTTGGGCGCGCGCGCGACGCCGCGAGAAAATAACGCGAAATACGCGAAGTTGATAGGATTGTGGGTGCGTGAGAAAAGGGTAGTCTAATTCTCTCCTCGGCAACTTTTTCGCCTACGGTAGACACGTATAATCGAATTTTTTATCCGGCAAAAATAATAAAAGAGATGATATATACAGATAGCGTTATTCAATTAGCTTTTCAAAATGCTTAAATTTTTGACTGTATTAAATGTATTTGTCGGGGGTTGTTTGTAGTAAAAGTACAATGTTAGTAAAAGCATTTGAGTATAAACTTGAAATAATTTCTTATTTTACCGGTAAAATGAAATGATTTAGTGCCAAAGACCAAAAATTTTTAATTGCCCTTACATTCCTTACATTTTGCGTACGAAATGATCATGCAGAAATCAAATTTTCTTGGTAGAAATTAAAGACATGTGCTAAAGAGTGGGAAAGATTTCTGCCTTACCTACGCTGAGAGAAATTCGAGGTCCTTATCGCTAACGAATTTCGAGTCAGCTATATTCCGTACAAATTACGGATGAAATGGAATTCGTATTTTTGCATGGACAAGCTGACTCGAAATTCGAATGATATGCGAAAAAGACCTCGAATTTCTCACCGCGTATTTTTGCATTCAACAAAATATATCAAAATATTAGAGACTGATTTTTGGAAAAAATTCTCTGTCGCCGTCTCGGTAATGATGTAAATATTATGTCATTCCAATTTCATCATCAATATCTATGCATAATTTACAGATTTCCGTCTTTAAAAAATTTCGAAACAAAAATCTATGCGAATTATATACAATGTTTACACGATAACCAAGATGTATACTATGTTAAATGCAAAAATTGGTAAGTTAGGAATTTATAATATTTATGACCCTAACACATCCCCGTAACAATTAAATTTTTATACATTATTATTATTACTAAAAAATCATTTTATAACTGAATAATGTATTACTTCAATTAAAATGCATTATTTCCCATTAATACTCGTAATTTAATAATGAAAAATAAAAATGATAAGATCTTATCTAAAATATAATGAATAATGCAATATTATAATGTTTATAATTAAATTGCAGGGTTTCTTTTGACAAAAAAAAAACCCTACTGATTATTAACGATAAGAAGATTGTACATATATTCAGCAAATAGGAAAAAAGATAGAAAGGTGCTAGTTACTAATACTTTCGTCCACTTCAAGGACCAACTACGATAATTAACTTAAATCACGAAAACGATATCTAGTCCATAACTATAGGTCAGAATACATCAACTTTCAGTTATATATTCATTTATTCTGAAATAGACGTGTGTGCGTTTCCTCGTTCTTAATTTTAAATAGCAAGTTATTTATTTTTTACTTTCCGCGAATATTATTATAAGTTTGTTACTAAATTAAAATTTTATGAATTATTTGAGTATCATCGATTGACGAGTATAATCTGCTTAAAATTCAAATTTTTAGGATTTTGCAAGCATAACGTGGTTCAGTTGAAAAGAAACTTTAATCAAGGGATCAACTTATCCCCTTAAATATACCTACACCCACTTGTACGGCAATGCAATAATGACAGACGCTTTCCAATTGGGAAAATTTAATAAAACAAAACAATTCTAGTCAGGTCAGCCATGAGATCCTTTAAGTATATATAAAGAAATCTAATGATTTTTCTCTATAATGAAGAAACGAATGAAAGACGCATGAAAGAATGAGAAGGGAAACCAAAAGACAAAAACTCATTATATAGTGATAAAAGTCGAAGCAGGGTCTCACACCTATACGTCGTATTTGCGAAGTTTTTCACCACGGCGATTTTCCAGCCAATATACTTACTTTGTTTCTTGAAATCTGGAAACTCCTAAATCAATTTGAGTTGTAAAAGCGCTTCGGTTTATATGAATCCGACGAACAGAAAAACATTGTTACAACATCGCCTGCATTGACTGTCGACGGTTGGTCGTCGACCTTACAGGTATAATATGAGCAATCTTGTACAAGAAAGACAGTTATTGATTATGTACATCATTTTTGCATTTACACATACTTACACTTACTTGGTAAGGGTAACAATATATTGTAGACAGAAGATATTTATAAGAGATTACGCGATCGATTATGAAAGTATCGACCTTTGAATCTCGAGTTTTCGTATAGGATGTCAAGAGAAAAAAAAATACATTGTATTAGAAAGACTATTTTTGTACTTCGAAATAGATTTATATGAGAGGTCAATTGGTTATTAATTAATGAAACGATTCAATTTATAAATTTACCAGCGTATATTATTTCTTTGAATTTCCTCATGAGAATGTATAAATAGACCACGACGAATATTTTTATAAGTGTAATGAAAATGCACTCTAAATTTTTTCAAATGAATTGTAGGACAATTGAACCCGCTAATGAAAAAATTTCTTTTCAAATCGAGATATAGAAAGGAAGAAAAGAAGGAAAAAAAAAACTTTTTTACATTTCCATTCAAAGAGATATAAAAGATAAACTCGTTAATTGAGGGTCGACACACACATATACACATACACACGCGCACACACCTACCTATACACGATTAATATGACATGTAAACGCGCAAAGTATATTATAGAAAAGTTATAGGCATGTCACAGACAGAGTATAAAATAAATAAACATAAATCTCACACCTAATACACGTTTGTAAATTATACTTGCGTCTGGCCACATTAGAAATAAATTATTCTCACCTTTTATGATATATAATACCAATAATACTCAAACAGTCAATCGATTATAATGAATATTATGTATAAGATGTCGTAACGGTAGTCAATAATTAATTATAGACACAACGTTTTTCCCGATCCTGAAGTAAAGCGTTATGATATATGCGATACAATGGACAAACACCAAAACGCAAACTAAAAAACTATGACAAAGTATGAAATGAATTTTTGTCCTTTATTTATAGAGAATAAAGAACATCGGTATCTTTTAAACCTTTTTTGTCTTTTACACTGCTTTTAAAAAAAAAGTAATGTGATGCATGTTACATGCCTGTACGTTTCATATATATAAGTAGACATATAATTTATATTGCATTGTCCCAGTGTAAGACCCAAAAATTTGCTATGTATTTTTAAACTAATTGTTCTCGATCGCCAACGACTACTATAGCCATTTGAAATTTCGTAGGTTTCAGAAACAAGTAGGATTGATAGTCCATAAAAGACAACAGGAATAATTGTAAATTCGTTTATACTAAGAAAATAAACGTATATAACGCTGTTACTTTTATATAGTCGGTTACGTAAGGTATCATAACTTTCTTAACTTAAAAAAATAGTGAAAAGAGTAATGAGTAACAAGCAGCTCATTTGCGTTTTGCATATTTAACTTTTAATATTTATATATATATATATAT
>UELU01146127.1:2181-21814 GCA_900490025.1 Megastigmus dorsalis
CGTTTAACGTTGGGGGTGTAACGTCGGGTAAGTCATATTAAATTAGAAAAAAAATATTTTCTCTTCTTTTAAATTCAAATTTTCTTACTTCAACAAAGATTGCGTTTTAACTTGAATGCTTTACCAATTTTGTATCCTGTTTCAACTACCTCAGCGTTACTACGTAAAAGGATTTTATCCGTTAACAATTGTTAAAACCCGATAGCGATTTTATTATAAATATTCTTTTACGTACCGATCATAATTATATTTCCGAAAACACTCTTTTGTATTATTTCTCTATGTAAGGTGCGTAAGCGAAACGTTGAAATCCCATTTTATAGTCACTTGTAAAATAATCGATTTAAATCTTTCCAATATTACAATTAGCATCTATTTAACAAATATTAAACAATTGAATATTCATAGCTATTTTTATACTTATTTGTGTGATATTATATTTCCACATTAAGAAGTCTCACTAAATAATTCATTCTTTTCCTGTAAAAATAATAATTTCGATTATATTACAACTTACTAATGCATAAATAATAACAATGAACTCATGTTAACCAAAAATTCATGTAAAAACCGAAATTCAAATAACTCGCAAAAAGGACATCCTAGAGACATCTACTAACAGTTAAGGAAACTTCTTTTGAACTCCTCCCCCGCGCTCAAGTCCTCTAAGATTTGGGTCCGCAAATCACTGATGACGTATTGGGAAAAACGCCCGGAAAAATACTGGCAATCCTCAACGAATTAGACTCTTCATCCGCCCGCGCACGTCGAAGATGCTCACATCCCCCAAAACGAAGGAGGAGCCATTGTCTTTAAAAAGGCCCCACACGGCCCGAAAATTACTCTCGTCAACTACCAGACTCGCCAGCAACACCACTTCAGCCACTCAACATTAGAACTTAAAGCAACACGCACACCAAGCAAAGACGGACTTCTCCAATTTTTACTATAAAGTTCGCGGTTATTCAATTTTACAAATATCAAGTTTTGTACAAAAAAAATAAATTACTAGTAAAAGTACACATAAAGAGGAAATTAAAAGTGAGTACTCTAAATAATTATTATCTTTTCTCCTTTCACAAATACACACAAACACCTATCCTTTCCTATTGCTGTTTCTCGAACCTTAGGGTGTCGGGGAAAGCAAACCTAATTCGCTGTTTCTCAAATCACAAGACGTTGGAGAAAGCAAAGTTCTAAAACTACTGTTTTTCAGACCAATAGATGCCGGAGAAAGTAGGGAACAAATCAAACTCACACACATCTCAAAAGAACGTTACTAAGGTATCCCAAGCTATTAGGCGAAAGCCTAGGCTTAAAAATAAATATTTAAAACAATTGTGCGTTGTCTTTCGACGTCACAGGAAGCTGATGCCTCTCTCAAACTCAATGCGGGCAAGACTAAGGCAATTTTATTTGGATGCAACAAATTCGTTACAGATTCTCAGTCTAAAGAGCACACCCGCATTGACTTGGGGGACGGTATCGGTATTCCTTTCGCTGACTCTGTTACCAGCCGCAGTGAATTACTCGATTCTAAGCTCTCATGGAGACCCTATGTAGATGCTCTAACGAAAAAATTTAATCGTATATTTTATAATCTTAATTTTTTCCGGAAAATACCACCGAGGTGTTCCGTAGGAGGCTTGCTGAGACACTGCTGTTCCCTCACCTAGACTACTGTTCTGTAATATTGCTGGATGTTTTTCAGGAAATACGAAACCGACTCCAAGTGTTAAAGAACTCATGTGTTTGTTTCGTGTTGGGTCTCAGGAGGGACGATCACGTTACTTCTCATCAAAGGGCTCTGGTCTGGCTGCGCACTGATACAAGAAAGCATTATTTCATGGTGGTAGTTATGTACAAAATCACGCGCATGCATCTCCCAGACTATCTACGGTGCCTCTTCTCTAGGTATGTACCCAGGGGCCCCAAGAGGGGAGCGACAAAAGAACTCGCTCCTCCCCTGATGCACACTGAGATGGGAAAGCGATCTTTCCAAGTTCAAGTACTTCTGTGGCGTATGTACGTTTTCACTGTTTTGCACCTCTGTGATTCTACGGGATCTGTTCGGAATTTTTTGATTGATCAGGTTCACCATTGTCATCTTTCTCGCTTTTTGTTACGACGATGTAGTGGGGAATCCAATGTTCTCGGGAGGTTCGATATCCACTCTGGATTCTGTTGTTGGTTCTGATTGATGCCAGTCTATTTTCTTCGGTTCTGGCTCGAATCTTGGGAGGGAGATATTCCAGCTACCATCGTCTATCTCCATCGCACTTGGTTTTGAATTCTCCTCGTCTGGTATAAATGTGAGCTGATAAAAGTCTTTTCTGGCTTCATACATGGAATCTCGCTCGCTTAGAGAACTTTTGTACTCGTCGTCCTCTTTTTCTTCGCGTGAATCCTCGCCTAGTTCCGATATAATTGGATCCTATGGGCCGACTGTAAACGGTTCGTCTGCCTCGCGTCCGGCTTTTCCTCGTGTTTCGATTTCTTCTACGTCCACCATAAAGCGTGCTTTGGCTAGAGTGCCTAGATCCGGCTGGCATTGTTTGCCCATTTTAAAAATGTATTTATCAACCTAGGTTTTGTGGACTCCGGATCTCTCGATTTTGGTTTTACCTCCGCGCTCTTTTTATTTTCCTTTAGTAGGCTTGTTAACTCCTGCTTTGTTTCCTGTACCGAGGAGGAGGCGCTTGAACCCATCGGTTGTAATGATGGATTTGTAGTTCGATTGAGATACTGAGGTGAGCTTAATGTGTTGGATCTCGGAGGGCTATAGTGAAACTGTAATGGTGTCTTATTCATTGTTTGGCGGCGGGGTGCTGGGCTGATTATATTATCGGGATTCGCTGTAGCTGTAATCGTTCTTTCGTCACGTTCCCGCTGCTTGGGACAGAATCCATTAACTCGTCATCGTTTTGTTTGCCAAGGATTTTCTCTTGACCTGTTTTGACGTTAGTGTCACCTAATTTTAGGTATGACGGGTTGTCTAGTAATTTTTCTACCTGTGTCATATATTTTTGCCTAACCCGTTTTTCTCTATTTTTTGGAATATTAATGCTTTGGTGTTCTTCTATTTCTTCATCTGAAGGTTCGTATCCGCTATTCTCCTGGTCGGGTGTTTCCGTATTCTTGTGTGCCGGATTCCCTGAACTCTCTGATGAGAAAGCTGTAGACTCTTTCTTATTCTTGGTTTTCCTAGTAGTTCGACGACGGATTTTCCTTTTTGGATACTTCTTTACCGTAACGATTCGGGCATTACCCTCTTCCAATTCTTGGTCCTCTTGCACGTGGTTTCCGCCAATTTATATAATTCCATCCGAGGCAAATCTGGGTCTTCTTCTCCGTCTTTTAAGACGGGATTTCGCGTGAGCGCGTCTGCTGCTTCGTTTCGCGGTCCTGGTCTATAAACGACTGGGAAGTCTAAACTTTCAAATCTCGTTTTCAGGCAAGTTGGTCGAAGCTCGGGCCTTTTGATTTCGTGGATCCACGTAAGTGGTAGATGGTCGGTTATGACCGTAAAATGGCGACCGAATACTTATTCACGGAACTGGTCTATGGCAAAAACAACTGCGAATAATTCCTTATCGTAGGTGGAATATCGCTGCTCTGCTCCTCGTAGTGTCCGAGAGGCGAATGCGCAGCGCCAATCTTTCCCTATCACTCCTTGATTTAGGATTGCTTCTAAAGCATAGTCGAATGCATGGTGAGTATGGAATATTTACGTACTGCTTCTATTTTCTTGGGGTCTGGCCGTATAATCGCCATTGCCCACCAAAAATCCGAAAAAGGTGTCTTCTTTGCATAAAAATACTATGATTTCATTGAGGTAAACGAAAAGTTCCATGCCTTGTAAGCCGGCAAGGCAGATATTCATTAGACGTTGGAAAGTGCTGGGTCCCGTTTTCACGCCCATTGGTATTCTACGGTATTAGTGTAGTCCAAAAGGTGTCTGGAACGCGGTTTTATGCGCGTCCTCGGGATCCACCGAGATTTGGTAGAATCCAAATTTAAGGTCCACCATGGTGATATAATTTGCTTGCCCTACCTGGTCTATGATATCGGTTATGAGAGGCAATGGGTAAGCATCTCCGATGGTCTTCTCATTTAGTGATCTGAAAACGATGACCAACCTATATTTTTTATTCCCGAATTTGTCGGACTTTTTCGGAATGATAAATAGTAGTGACGAATAGGCAGACATAGAAGGTTTTACGATTCCTGCTTCTACTTTCTCCCTGACGTGTTTTTTAATTTCCTCTTTCATTGCTGAAGGGTGCCTGAAGTGTCTCGCCCTGACAGGGATGTCGTCTATTGTCGGAATTCTGTACGTCACTACATGTGTTGTTCTTAAAGGGTCTCCTTTTAGGTAAAATGTATCAGGGTATTCTTTTACTATGTTGCGTACGTATTTTGCCTCTTCCTCGTTCCCATTTTGAGGTGCGATGAGCTTTAATATTCGTTGTGCTCCATCACCTTCTTCCTCTGATATTATTCTTAATACGTGTATTTGACCGTCTAGGGTTTTCGATGTATCGTTAAGTCTGTTAAATATTTCTGCCTTTGTAGGTATAAATTCGCAAGGTTTTAATTCTATTTCTGGCATTTCAAAATTTATATATTTTTCGCTTGTGTTTCTACATATAAGGTAATCCTTTCCACACATATTATTTGTTATTCAGTTGCCGATTAATAGATCAGGTTTAATGCCTAGGAGGGGGATGACGCTTGCGTCCTGCTTGACATTGCTTACTTTCGCGTTTATAACGTGACGCGTTCGCGGGGAATCGTAAATGATTCATTCTTCTTAAACGGTATGACGAGTCCAGAAAACTTCAAGCTCCGTGACTCGGCATCAATTACGTCTTTGTGGTCATTAAGAGTGGACCATCCTATAAGGCTATCTGTGCTTACGGGAAAATCATCCGGCACAATATGTAAATCGCAGAGTAATCCATTTGATTAGATAGTTACTCTGCTTCCCCAGCCGTTACTCCTTGTATTCGGAGTATTTCTTTATAAAAATATTGTGTTTGTGGCTTAATTTTTGATACTTTAATTTGACTAACGTCGGACCCCGTGTCCGCGTAAAATGATGCATTTCCTTCTTTTAGTTCTTCGTTATCAAGGGTTATTATAGGAGGCAGTCTGCCTGTTTTTAGTGAGACGTACGTGTACACTCTCCTCGTGCTGCTCGACGTCTCCTGTTGGCGCCGAGTATCCTGCGAGTTTAAATGCCCGGATACTTGGTCTTGATGTGGCCTTGCGTATTTCGACTGTCCGATTGCCTTTCGTAGTGGCTTAAATAGTTACTATTCCTATTTCCACAATTAAAATTGTTCCTATTATAATTATTTCCGCTATAATTATTTCTGCTCTGGCTATTTCCGTTGTAATTATTCCTGTTATAATTATTGCCATTATTGTTGTATCTGCTGCTTGAGTTATCGTTTTTCCCCGATTATTATTATATCTTGGCCGTGTCTCGTTTCTAAAGTTCATTTCGTTGGTGTTGTTGGTCTGTCCTGCGTTTTGATTATACCGCGGCGGAAGGGATATCTCACCATTTTTTATTTGGTTTTCTAAATGGAAATATTTATCGTATGCGTGACCTTTTGTGTGACAGAAGTGGCAGAATAGCGATTATAACGCCTAGGGCTATTTCTGTCGAATTGGTTTCTATCGTTTGTCGCTATACTATTTAAAATTTCATTCTCTGGATCTATAGTTATTTGTATTCCCAGTGTTTGGAAGTTAGTCGGATAATCGGAATATGTTCGCGTTTGATTTATAGTGTCGCATGGCGCGAGGTTAAAATGCTGTGTTGCCGATTGGACATAGCGTTGGGCGTCCGTAGGATTATTTCACGATTCCGAAGTTGTGTAAGTAAATGTTTTTTGTCTTGCACCCATGTGCGTTTGTGGTATGTATTGCGCATTTAGAGATCTAACGTTTTCTAACGCTTCGTTAATCTTTCTGGCAGCGAAGTATAACATTTTTTCATCCTGGCTTTTCCCTCTGAGGGCCATTTCCGCAGCTATTAGGGCTGACAACTTTTCTGTTATATCGTTGTGAGCCGATTCTGTATTAGGGATATACATACTTCCCTTGGTTGATTCTGCGATAGTTGCGAAATTTCCGAACTTCTCCATCTCTGAATTGATTTTACTCAGATCCCCGTTAGATCTACTACTCACTCTCTTTTTTGACCACGGGAAAAGTCTGGAAGTCATTGTCAATTTGAAACTTGTCTTTTTATTGTATGTATTATTTTTTTGTGTGTTTGTTCGAAGCTTTGAAATGACCAGAGCTTGCTTAAACTCGCTAGATCCAAAGATCAGCCTAGAATCCGCTTATATGGTCTTTTGTCCGAAGTTTTGAAATAACCAGGGCTTGTCTACACCGGCTAGATCTCGCGATTTCTTCTCACTGTCCAATGCGTAAAGAGAGCAAGCGCTTATTGACCGTAGACCTTAGCACGGAGTGAAATCACGCGCCTGACGATCAGCCAGAATCCGCTTATTAGCGATTTCAAAAACTTGTACGACCTTCAACGCTTCTAGTTGTATTATAATGAAGAGAAAAATTTTGGGTCTGTTTGCTGTATATATATATTTCTTTTTTTCGTTCACGTTCACCAATAAAAGAGCAAGGACAATCTGACTGCCCATCACCACCTAAATCTATGGTCCAACATTTCGAGCCCGTTCGGTCGCTCCTCTGGGACTAAAATAAAAATCTTTATTCTACTCCTTATATACTCATATCCTCTCCCCTATCCATCCCCACCCTCCACCCATCCCACTCCATCCATCCACTATAAACCTAAATTAAGAAATTAAGAAAGAATGATAAGTGTTATCTAATTTATTCGACTCTAACATTAAATTTACATTATTCCGATTTCATAGAATGTTAATACTGTCAAGACTCTTCCTCTTATATTTATTCCTAATCTCCTGTTCAAAAATATCCACATTCACAAAATCAAAAGAATGTAAACAATTCGCGCAATGTTCTTTTAACCCTGGTGTAATTATATATTTTGTAAACTTCGTTTATGTTCATAAACTCTCTTTTTCAAATATCTACCTGTTTGTCTGATATAATATTTATTGCAATCCTTACAATTAATTTTATGTACTACTTCCTATTTTAAACATTTATCATCTTTATCCTTACAATTACTAAATAACTTTCCTAAATTATTTTTATTTCTGAAGAAAACTTAAATATTATGTTTTTTTAAAACTCTTCTAATCCTTTAAACCCTCAACATACGGCAAACTAAAATAAACACTATTTCCAATTTTATCTCTCCCCTGTCACTCTCTCAGCAATCATTTTATCAATAAATTCTATTGGATAATTACACAGGCCGACAAAATTTGACAAAAGTCAAAAGCCAGAAAGCAGACCAAACATTTCCGAAGGATTTTGACGCGCTGAATCCGAATCCGAACTCAAAATTGCTCCTGTACGTCAGGTTTTCAAGATATCCTAACCTAAAAGTGTAAAAACGCGTTTTTTAGCTGTTTTTGAGATTATTTAACGGAACAAGAAAAATGTCTACCACAAAAGCTAATATGGAATTTGAAAGTAATAATCTCCCCCTTTCAAACCTACTTGGATTTTTTGGGATATTTTTATTTATCACCAAAATATTGTAATTTAAAATTTTTTATTTTAGCGTTTTAACCCATTAACGCTGAGGTGTTCAGATTTATACAACGCATTCTGTATTGCTGACGGTACGATATTTTTTCTTCAAAATATTATCTCAGGGGTTTCCGAGGATACCCTTTCTATTGCCGGTGTCAGTTTTTTGTTATAACCCCTAGAAGATCCAATATGGCGGCCGTCAACAAGACTTTCATAAACAACATTATACTGACCAACTGTCCACTCTAATCTGTCTGGCCATTTCTCCGTTATTCAATATAAATTACAATATTTTGGTGAAAAATAAAGATATCCTAATAAATCCAAGTAGGTTTGAAAGGGGAAGATTAGTACTTTCAAATTCCATATTAGCTTTTGTGGTAGATATTTTTCGTGTTCGGTTACATAACCTCAAAAACAGTTAAAAAACGCGTTTTTTGCACTTTTAGGTTAGGATATCTTGAAAACCTGACGTACAGGAGCAATTTTGAGCTCGGATTCGGATTCAGCACATCAAAATCCTTCGGAAATGTTAGGTTTGGTCTCTGGCTTTAAAATTTGTCGGCCTGTGTTATTATTAACGAATATTTCTCTAACTAAATTTAAATTACTTTTCCAAAAATCTCTATGTGACAATTTAATCATTAAGATTTTTATTTCAGTCCCTGAGGAGGCCAAATGGGCTCGAAACGTTGGACCGAGGATTTAGGTGGTCGGGGGTAGTCAGATTGTCCTCTACTAATAAAGTTTTTTTTCAGGTAGTAACTTTTCAATATTTCAGATTCTATAGGAGGGATTGTAAACAAGGGCTATTGTAAACTAATAAAATTCGAATTTTCATAATTATGACTGTAAATATCGGTGACCTTATACACGTAGACGTTCAATTACTATTGGATTTAACAACTTAATTAACTGTTAATTTATTTTCAATAGAAATTATATCAATAAATAAAAAAGAATTTAAAATTAGTTAGAGAAACATTTATGAATAATAATTATCTGGGAGAATGTATTGATAAAATGATTGATGAGAGAGTGAAGGAAATTGATAACGGTAGATTGGAGAAGTGGGTAGAAAAAATAGACAATGACTTTTCTCTGTTATCAAGAAGATTTAGATTTAACGTTGAAAAGCAAAGCAGAGGCACAATTGTATTCCTACATAGAATATTTTTAAACGTCGGAAGAAAAGGTGAAATCAATAATAAAATTATTATTTAAAAAATTGTTTTTTTTTATTTAATCTCGCTCACTTCGCTCGGGCGACTATCACGCCAGTTTAAATAATTTGAGCGTACGTGTTGCGTACAATATTTTTCCATACAATGTGCGCAAAGGTCCATTTTCCACGCGTTTGCGTGCGCAAAATCGAACTTGCGCATGGAGTGCGGAAAAATATATTTTATTTCCTTTCATTACCTAAATTACTACTTTGGTTTGATAATTTTAGAATATGAGAAATGAATATGTAAACTACCGGTAATATAGGAATCTATGTCGATATCCGGCACCCTCTTAACATGGTTTCTACTTTTGATCTATTACTTGCAGAATTATTGGTTTATGCATCTATTTTTTCATAATTCATATACATCAGAATTACCGGCGTATGTCAGAATTTATTGCGGTCAAGTGGTAAGGTAAGAAACTGATAGTCGGAATGTGTAAGGTTGAAGATCTGTCAGGGTCGAGTTTTTTATTCTTTATTTTGTTATATTAATTAATTTTTTTTCTATTTAAATCTAATTAATTTGTATTTTAATAATTTTTCTTTTAATAAAAATTAATTTAATCTAATTAATTGGTATTTTCAATAGGAATGTGTTAATTTTGCGATAAATCACCTGGCTGTCATATGATTATTGGGGTCGATAATAACATGTAAGTAATTACGTGATAATCATGCGATCTGCCACATCACTATTTTCACTTGGGTCGCCTGGTGATTTAGGAGGGGCCGTGGGCTAATAATCTTACCATTCTGTTAGGGGATGGATGGCCACTTACAGAGACTACCATAATGAGTTCCCTTCATATCCCATTTATCCAGATAAACTTACATCACTGAAGAGCGCTTTGGTGAATAAAACCAGGAACCTGGCAGTGATGAACACAGATATTTCATTAATACAGGAACCCTAGCTTGTCAAAAGATAAATTAGGGGTTTGAAGAATATAGTAAAACTTTTCTATTGGGAAGGTGTCATTGGCGACAGGGCCTACATTATCGTAAATGGTTTGTACTCCGTGCTGAACTTCAAGTATTCAGTACAAACAAATCTAGAAATTGCTAATTTAGGGGATAAACCCATCATCCTGAATTCCAGAAAGGAAGAGGTGCTAAACATTACCCTTGGATCTAATTGATAGTATTGTGGGACGGAAGGTTTCGGAGGCTATCTCTATATCAGACCACAACTATATCTTCCAGCTGGTTGGGAGAGGATATGGCAAAAACAGTACCAGAAATTCCAGGCCTACTAATTGGATAGTTTACGAAAAGAAACTGTGTTCAAGGTTAAAGAGCTTCCCGAAGAGGTATGGCAGCAGCACGGAGATCGAGCATGATTATGTATTTTTGTACGAAGCAGTGCAAGCTTGGATGAGACTCTTTTACGTGGAAGTAAAAAAAGAACTGCAGCTGCTGCCTGAAGGCAAAAGAATTGCGGTTCATGCAAAGAAGCTCCCGGGTATGCAGAGTTCATCATGGTTGTTGTATGCCCTCTGGTAGATAACGATTTAGAAATAACGTGCAAAAGGTACCATTTTAGAAAAGACTTTGAGGTGATCTGCACAAGCAAAGAAGAATGGATAAATGGTAAGCATACGCTAATGCATAAATGTAGAGTTTAATTCGCGGACAAAAGCAGGCACCAGGCTAATGAGTTCTGCAGGTCGAGGGACAATGTTCTAGATTGAGGTCCTGGCAGTAGTTATGTGCGTCGAGAGAATGCTATTGGAAGGTACCAGCGGGCAACATCTTCGGATATGTTACGACAGCAAGGCTGCTTTGAAATCTGTTAGTGAGGCTATTATAAATTCAAACATCGTACCAAGATGCCGAATGGCCCTGGATGAAATCTCGAGAACCAACATGCTTAACATGCTATAAATTCCAGGACGATCAGGTATACTTCAAATTGAGCTGGCGAATGGGTTGGCTAATGAACGAACGAGGCTTGGTGTACCAACAGAGGCGATAGAAAATCCTTGGCGCAATATCACAAGGGGAATCAGTGGAGACCGGCGAGATGTTCGGTTTTATCAAAGGGAAATTTAGGATGGCGGCAGAATCGGTCACTGGATAATGCAGACTGGGATACTGCTTAAAAACTATCGGTGCGTAAGATATGGATGTCTGTAGGATCTGCAATGACAGAAGGGAGACCTCATTGTAGATTCTGTGTGAACATCCGGGACTAACGTGTCTCAGACACAGAATGTTCGGGTGAGGTACTAGAAACCCGAGTAAAATACGAGAATTAAAGTTAGACACTATTATAAAGTCTATTGAGCATACGGGACTAGAACACTAGGAATAAAGAAAGGAAATGGTATTAAGCACAATGGGTATATTCCTGGATGCCCGCGACCTGCTTGTTGGCGAGTAGGTGCCGCGGAGTCTCTCCTGTTGAATATTAATAACAATATACCCGGGTTGATGAAAAACAATAAAATTGTAATTTTTTAATCAGATGTTTTTATTCATTCTTTTGTTGTGATAATTAAGGTATTAGTATATTATAAATTACTTTCTGATTTTAAACAGGCATTATTAATTACTGCTAGATTTTGTGATCCCAAAACTAATTCATTAGTGGATTCTGCATTACTTTGTGTTATAACATCGTCATTAATATTAGCATTACTTGCAGAATTACTTGTAATGTAAATAGAGTGATTTAGTCCATTAGTGTCAGCTAATGATCCACCTAGAAGCATTTCTTGTAATAAACTATCAATATGAGTGCCTCCAAATAATCTCACGAATTGAATTTGTTCAATCATTTGCCATGAAATCGACTGTAGGGCAGGGAGTGTTAATAATATTTCTCCAAAACGACCTCTGGTATCATACTGACGATCATTTATGTAATCTTCCAGGTTAATTTGAATTTGATATCTAATTTTTTTTATTAAATTTGTATCGGCTAATCCTTTTGCATCTGCAAATATAGAAAATATCAAATATAAAATATGTGTAATTTGGTATACTTTTTTTTATTTTTCTGCACTAAGATAAAATTTATTTAAGTTTATTGCTATATAAATAATCAAATTAGTAAAATATTTTTTTTGTATAATAATAAGTTAATGAAAGTCTATTTAACTAAATATTTCCTTTATTTAAGTATTATTTACTTAAGTATATAAGCATTTTCTTAAGCGCGTATAATATACACCCAATAAAAAAATAATCGTCTTTGTAGCGCTCTATTGGTTTTTCAAAGGCAGAATTTATGTGAATTCTTAAATCACTTGAGAATTAACTTTAAATTTTAAATTTTACACCTTATATTTCACCGACCAAGATGTAAACTATTCTTATTAATGAAAAAAATACTTGGAATTATGCAAATCCTGAATACAGGTCTAGTTCGGCTATGAATGATTGACTATCTGATAATTTTTCAAGTAAATAGTTCATTGATACATTAAAAAGTTTGTTTCGAAGTGAGTCAATTTTATCAGAACAAAACTTCTACAAGCGTCTTTAAAATATTCACTTAAAACTTTGTCAAGTGATCGATAACACAGCCACACAAAAAAAATGTTCTGGCCTGGGGAAGAGACCTACATATTCCATAGTATTTTGACCCGCTGAATCCGAATTCCGTATCTGTTTGGTCCCGTCATGTCAGGGTTAAGGTCATTTGAAGGTCAAATTGACAATACGCCGTCCAAGCGGAGAAAAATACACAGCCACACAAAAAAAATGTTCTGGCCTGGGGAAGAGACCTACATATCCCATAGTATTTTGACCCGCTGAATCAGAATTCGGCTTCTGTTTGACCCCGTCACGTCAGGGTCAAGGTCATTTCAAGGTCAAATTGACAAAAAGCCGTCCAAGCGGAGAAAAATATTATATCTATAGGTTTTTGGGGTCGCTGAATTCGAATCCGATGTTTGTTTGATCCCATAACCTCAGGGTCAGGGTCATTTCAAGGTTAAATTGACAAAAAACAGCCCAAACAAAGAAAAATACTGTATCTGTACGCTTTTAGGGTCGCTGAATTCGAATCCGATGTTTGTTTGACCTCATAACGTCAAGATAATTTCGAAGTCAAACTGATTCGTGTTGTAGATCACATTTTTTAAAGACAGTGACTGTTTGAAATCTTTGTTTAATTTCAACAGCAATTAAATCTACTGCATACAAGGAGGATATTTCAACACAAGTTGTACAGTATTTTTCGCATAGAATAACCATCATACCCACTTAGGTTTTTCGTCTGTGACTGCATCCAGGGCACCTCCTAGCGGTGACGGTTTTTTGTCAATATGACCTTGAAATGATCTTGACCCTGAGGTTGTGGGATCAAACAAACATCGATCCCAAAAACCTATAGATATAATATTTTTCTCCGCTTGGGCGGCTTTTTGTCAATTTGACCTTCAAATGACCTTGACCCTGATGTGACAGGGTCAAACAGATGCCGAATTCGGATTCAGCGGGTCAAAATACTATGGGATATGTAGGTCTCTTCCCCAGGCCAGAACATTTTTTTAGCTGTGTAATTCATAGGCGAAATGTACCTGTATTTGGGATTTATATAATTTCAAGTATTGATTTTATTATAATTAACTGTGACTTTGACACTATATTTTGGGGATGCCGGAGTACAAAAAAATCTTTTGGAGATTAGTTTACTATTTTATCATCTGGTGCATATTAACCAGAACATAAAAATGAGCTAGGAGCGCTATCAGTGTCATATACTGTCACTAAATATATAAGCACCTCAAAACTCTATAGATACTACACTTACTCTATACAAGTATTACTAATTTATAGAATTGATCTTCAATTTGTTAAAACTACTGCTTTTATACAAAACTAAAGCGTGCACTCTACGTACACGAATTCTACATCTAATATATCTATACTACACCTGTAGTAATTTTTAAAATTGATATTCAATGTGATGAAATTACTGCGTTTACAGAAAGCTGACACTCATACATTATACATACAGTCATTTTTGAAAGCAATATTTGGCATAAGACGCTCCTGCTTTTATAAAAAATTAACTACACAGAGCATTCTATGCACATTCAATTTATTTGATACCTAAACTCAAACTCTTATGTAGACTGATCAGCTTGTGTTTTGAGCTTCATATTCCACATGTAGCGACACTATTCAATACTTTTAGAGAAAAACTACGTATAAAAGTAAATAGTGTTGATTACAGTCTGTAATTTCTTATCCTAAATATTAGATCATTAGCTTAGAACCCATACCAAAATGCAGTGCAGAGAAAAAGTCTTCTTCGTCAAAAATCAGAAACTCATTATCTTATTCAATAGTATGATAAAAAAGAAATGTAACTGCAGACGCATAATCGGAAATATATTTTATGTCATTGCTCTCAAATCTGATTAGATATAAAATCTTTTTGCAGTCGATAATAATGTACGTGGATGGAGCCCGGAAGGCCGTGTTTCAGGCACCATCCATGTAGAATGCCAGATTGCGTATTGCGGTTTATATTTCATATTGCGTGACGAGAATCAATGCTTCTGTATACAGAGTGTAACAAAAGTGTACACCTGGAAAAACTTTCCAAGATCGGATTTTCCGAGAAAATTGTTCAGACAAAAGTTGTAGGGTTTGGGCCAAAGAAATAATTGATGATCTTCACTTTGTCCCCAAAGTCATTTATGAAGGTCATATCAAGGTCGACTTTTTTTAATGGAAATCCCTATTTTTGATTTTGGAAATGGAAAGAGCGCGAAATTTTACTTCCAGATATGTACTTGACCTTGGGTCAAAGTGGACTCTGAGGGTCATTTGCAGGTCATAATTGAGTTGAACAGTTGCCCCGAATAATCGATTAGTCCTATAATAAAAGTGACTCACGCTATCCTGGAAAGTTTTCTAGCTGTACAGTTACTTTTGTTACACCCTGTATATTGTTTAATGTTTATTTCCAGTACACGGAAAAAAGGTTAGGGCAGCTCCTGCACTATAGGTAGTATAGCAGCGCCACCAACGTTTTAGGGCAGCGGCTGCGCCGTTTCTAGACGAGTAGCGGCGCCAAACGCTAGGATAGCACTTGCCTCAAAGTTTGGGGCAGCTGCTGCACCAAAATTTAGACAAGATCGTCATTGCTATAACACGCGATGAACTGATAATGTTAATACGCATGAATCAACTCTATCTTGAAATTACACTATAATTATATTATCTACATTAAAGTATAATAATAAAACAATAATTATAAATGAGATTAAGTAAAAAAATATTTGTTATAAATTATTTTAACTAAAAAAAATCTTTATCAATGAATAAAATGAAATATTTAACCTATTAAAGCCAAATATTAACTGAGTAGAGATACCGCGATAAAATAACTTCTGGATTCAACTAAGAAATAAGGTTCATGTATTTATTCTCTTATTCATTTTAATCATTTAAACAATAATTATTTAAACAATTTATAAAAAAATTCATAATTTTAAAAACCTTATTACGGGAGTCGATTCTACGGAAAAATTTACGTATATAAATTATTGCTTAGACAATGAAAATAAAGAAAAATACTTATGAACCTTATTTTTCTGTTATGTATATAAGCTAAAATAATTTTTTGTTGGGACAGCGAAGTACTTGGTTAAATTAATCAAGAAACCGTCTCTGTATTTCGGACAGCGAAGTACTTGCTTTGGCGCTAAAGAGAAGATAAGATTCTTATATTAAATTTTAGTAAACAATAAGAAGTAAATCTTTTATCAATCTCATTTTTTGAGGTCATATGCATTTTTCACATTTATCTCGGAATCGGTTAAAGATAGAATGCTTGTGCCCATGAAACACGTTCAGGTACTGCCCGAAAAAAGAGACAGTCACTGACCGTCATGTGTAGCGTAGACGCAGCCGCACTTTGGGGCAGCTCCTGCACCAAACTAGGCTAGCAGCTGTACCAATGCGAAGTACAGCAGCTCAACCTCGTTTGGTATAGTCGCAGTACTGCTTGAGACAGGGGCTGCCCCAATCTTTTTTCCGTGTTGCTTTATAATTATTTTATTCGAGTAAGATTTTAATTTAGATTTTGAATTTGAATTTGTTATATTAGTACTTATATTACAATCCGAATTCGTATTCAGACTAGTATTAGAATTCGAATTCGTAAGGTAATTAGCAATTAATACAGGATTGGAGATTGAAGAATTTGATTTTGATTTAGCACTTGGAATTTTATCCGAATTTGATTTCGATTTAACACTTGGAATTATATCCGAATTTGATTTTGATTTAGCATTTGATTTAGAATTTGATTTGGAGTTTGATTTAGAATTGGATTTGGAGTTTGATTTAGAAACCGAATTCGCGTTCGAATTTGATTTTGTTTTATTTATTGAATCCATTTCAGAATTCGATTTTGACTGTTTTTGAAACTCTAAACCCTTTTCCGAATTTGTTTTTCCCATTGAACCCATTTCAGAGTCCGATTTTGACTGATTTATTTCCGGTTTTATTTCGGAGTTATAATATTCTGCATTTGTACTTCCTTCCCTCTTTTCGAACGCCTGACCCTTTTCCTCAATTTTATGGCTCCTTTGTTCCTGGGTTGCGTGTGCGTCCTCAAGGTTTCCAGCTGTGTCACCTACAGCTTTTAAACAGCGCACTTCTGCTCGTTCATTATTTTCTACGAACGAAATTTCTTGTGCTCCGACTACTAGTTTTCTGTTTAGATAGTCTATTTTGGCTCCTCGTTGAGCAAAGAAATCACTGCCTAATAATCCCTCTTCTTTAATCGGAAAATTATTTTCCACAATATGAAATTCTATTGAGAAATTTGGAAATTGTATATTTATTTTACCGAGCGTAAATATGCTGTTATTTGTGATCCCTTGTAATTCTAGAATTTCGTTTTGATTTATTGTTACATTCTTACCTAGATTATTTATTTTTAATAAATTTGGGCCTGCGCCTGAGTCGAGGAGTAACAACATTTGTTTATTATTTATTGGATTTTTTAAAGGGATTATTGGCGATTTAATATTTTTACTTAAATTAACATTTCTTTTGATGATGATTGCTGTGCCTGCTTGTTTTTTGGGCGTGGTCCATAGCTGGTCTCCCCTCTTTCGCCCTGTAGACGGGGACTTTGTCCGTTTCCCGTTTGTTGCTCGCGCATTTGGTTATTAAATTTTCTTTTCCTTCATTCTTCTAGTATATGCCCTTCCTTTTTACAATATTTGCATATTACAGGTTCGCATTTTTGTTTTTCGTTTCTAGGAAACGTAGCATTTGGTCTATGTACGTATTGGTTATTCTGTTCCCTCGGCGCGGGCATTCCGTAGCGCGGCCACTGAGTCGGCCGCTGCGCGTCTCTAGGCCCCACCCATGCGCCTTTACGCTGGCCTTGCTCGTTCGCATCGCCAGCATACTGCCCGATTTTCCAGCACTTGAGTGCTGTATGGCCCGGCTTTGTACATATCTGACACACTACTCTCGGTGTGTCTTCTATGAAATGGACTTTAGCGATTTGATGCTGATTTTTATTTTCTGTTATAATTTTTATAGTGTCATTTAATTCCTCCGTTTCGTAGCACGCAAAATCTCTTTCAATCTCTATTGCTTCTGCTGTCGCATCGTCTAAATTTTGTACTGCATCTAACCGCGCTTTAATTACCCAGTGCAGACCTCTTATAAAAAATTTTAGTAAATCCTCTTCTAATTGCCTATAATGATTCCCTGTATTTCTCCCTTCTCTTTTCGCAGCTTCTAAAATTTCCTGCCCTATGGTTTTTATTCTATTTGAAAAAACTACTACGCTTTCATCCTTTTTTTGTTTAATTTTAGATAAGTCTCCGTGCAATTCATGTAATGTTTTTGCCGATCCGAAAATGCTATAAAAAAATCTTCCTATTTCTTCTATTGACGTGAATATTCTTTTTGACGCGCTTTTTAAAGCTTCCCCGAATAATCGTAATTTAATTAACCTAGCTAAATCGGGCCCATTATGTTCATTAATTATGTTACACGCTTCCCTACATCCGTCTAAAAACTGACTCAGCGGTATATTTACTCCGTTGTATTTTGGAATTAATTCTAGAGCGTCTTTTACTGAAAGCGGTCTTAATTGACCAAGCGTTAAATTTACTGATCGCGAGTGAAATATCGGTAGTCTCGGCACTGTATGTGTTCCCGAATTTAGAGGCGTGCTGAACGCAGCTGCGTTTTGTAAATTTGTTCCTGTGGAAGCAATGGGCATTGTTTTCGTTATTTCTTGTCGTGGCGTTTCTCCAAATGATTCAGGAGCGAATTTTATTTCTTTTATACTCGCGATTCTTTCTGTTCTGTCCTTCCCAATTATATTCTCTATTATCGACTTTGGATTTATTCTTTGATTAATTAATTCACCAATCGTATTTATTAAATATTTGTCTCCGCAATATTCGATAATGTCGTCTCGATTTACGTCGTTTTTTAACAATTCTATAATTGAATCTACTATTTTTTTAGAGCAGTCATCAATTTCGTCGCTAACGTGTCTGTTACTAAAATAAGCTAACGCGTCTTTAAGTGAGCTGAATTTTACCTTTGAATTTATTTTTAAAGCATGCTTTAGTAAAATGCGTGCTGCATCGTCATTAAGTGCGCTTGCAGCATTCTTATCAGTATTCATGCTTGCTTAAAAATTATGCAAGGAAAATCTTCGCGAATTAAATATTGCAGTAATCCGTTTTAAGGAGGGGCCCCCACTTGTTACGTCTAGGGAGCGTAATGAAGAAGAAAATAGACTCGAGTTGCGTTCGATTAAATTGACTCGTCAATGACGGAAAATTGACTTGAAAATAAGAGTTTCCCCAGTTTGCGTCGAGCGCACGGATGGGCGGCAATAATTTAATAGGCGTAGATATGTAAAGAGCTCAATTGGAAATGATAATACACGGGATGCATAGGTTACTTTTGATTTAATCTCAGGAAGCTGAGTCAATGTAATGTAGCTAGGCGTCTTCCCAATGCTGCTGTAGATCTTCCTTCTCCAGTGGGTGTGGCTTGCAGAGAGCGAAGTGCGCGCGTGCGATTAATTGATATAAATTGATAATCCGAAAGGGTTGAATGTTGCTAGTAAAATAACTCTGCTTTCGTACTTGCGACTACAATTACTACTTTATTGCTACTTTAAAATTGATTACAATAATTGGTTACAATGAGTTAGTTTTAATATTAAACGTTCGATACAAGTAAAGTAAAATACAAAATGTCTAACTGCGCGTAATAAATCGAGAAGCGCGAAGGCGACGTGGTACTTCCAAAAAACGGGATGGATCAGAGAGCGATCGTAGTTGCGTCTCTCCTTTTGTAGTTCTCCGGATACCTAGAGGAAGGTAAAAATTCGTGGAATTTCGGAAAAGGGAAGGGTGTATGTGAGATAAGGGGTCCGGGCATGTGAAGGCACAAAGGTGCGTTAGAATCTTTGCTGATTGGTTAGTTGCCCTAACGTTACTACCATATATGGTCATCATTCCTCGGTGCTGGCTAAAAATGCTGGTGATATCCGGTGGTGGCATGTTTTCTTTTGTACTTGAACTGCGTAAATTCATAACTTGTTGCTAGGCCATACTTTTTATACTTGATGCTTGCGCCGGCGTAAAAAGGAAGTATGCCTGTCTTGTCTCGACTGAGGGTTGTAGATAAGTAGGAGTTGCTTAAGGGGTTACCCTGTGATGGCAGTTGGTACAGCAGTGACCTTCCTTGTCAGCTGTTGGTACCTCAGTTGAGATG
>UELU01146134.1:0-11063 GCA_900490025.1 Megastigmus dorsalis
CCTCACGACTCTGCCTCTGGCTAGTCGCGCATGAATAAGAAAATAGAATTTTATTCAAATCAATTGATCGAGTGGCACTGCTCGAGTTTAGAGTAATTCAATTCAGTAAATCTACAAATCCAGTGCCTGGCGCCCTGATTCACTCTGCCTATGCAGATAATTTATTAAAATTGTAAATAATATAACTTATTAAAATTTAGACGGTAAATCAACCGTCGTTTGCTTCCTACTTATACACGCGCGGAAGCTACCGAGTCGCTCCCGCACTCAGTCAAATTCCCCCGTTATAATATATATCTCACCTATCTCTCTCTATCTCGCGATACGCGCCATGCTTGCTGTCCCGCTCATCATCCTCGGTGCTTACGCGCCGTTGGATCGAGCGTACAAGGAAAAATTTTTGGACATGAGGGATTTCGATATTATGCTTTCTTTACAGATTTCAATGACGTTGAAATCCCTTCACTCCATGTTGGTAGTATAATATTCAAAAAACGGTATTGAATAGTTTCGATGATGCGTCGAAATGAACTATTCTAAATATATGACTAAATAATTACCAGTTTGGTCGTTTCAGAGCATCGAGAATTATCGAAATGCTCTATTACGTGACTTGCACTGCGCGGATTCGGTTTTGGGAATATGACATTACTAGCTTGGCAACACTGTAATATCGCCAGTTGTCAAAATTCCAGATTCTCATATTCCAGTTTCCATTTTCTCGCTTACGATTTTCAGGCTGGAATTCTAGAGCTCCCAGAGTCGAAATGAGAGATTGCCAGCTCAGTCCTTCCCGGTCCCCTTTTACAACCGAATTAGTTGTATACTATTCTTATGGTTGTTTCCTTTAATTTCGAAATATTTTCGAAGTGAAGCATTCTCATTTCGGGCATTACATAAGTCAATCATAGTAATACTTCATTTCGATTCTTTTTGGTAATGCCAGACCACCTGTTTCTGGTAATCATTTATTTCCAAAATTTTTTCCGTGTAAAAGCGAATTAGCGATTGAATCCTCGATTCAATCTAGAATTCGTTATAGTTCAAATATTTATTTTTTTTGCCGAGATATCGCATTTTGAAATTTTTATATCAAGGGGCGCGGTAGCGTCCCCGTTGGCAAGTATGAGAACCGCAGGTCGCAGATGAGCCTTCTATTATATACTTTGAATTTTTTATGTATTCCTCAATATTCGAATATATATATATATATATGTGTATAATATATTGATTACTGAAACAATTAAACATACAGAGTACAAAAACTTCATCGTATAGGCTATTAACCATTTGATAGATCGCGAAATTCTAAGAACCAGGTATCTTTCTTGTTTTTCGATCTGACAAGTAGTTTCGGAGTTATTAACAGTTGAAAGTTTATAAGATGATCCAATCAGCGGGCAGCTATAGCGGGCGGCAGAAGCGGCGGCAAAAGGTGGAAAGAAAAAGTGCGAAGAGGTGGGGAGAGGTGTTCGCCCGGATCTTCGCTCGCGGTCGCGCCTACGCTTGCACCGAGCGCAAAGGTGCAGGGACAATTGAAGCACTAACTCACACCGCAACGCGTTTATTTATTTTAATATTTATTTGATAACAACTTTATCGAACTAAAAAATGATCACTATTAAAGACCTACCAGTAAAGAATAACCATAAATTTTCATAATTAAAAAATGTGATTTCGCTAACGTCTAAGGATCCAGAAAATTTAGATAATCTACTGTAAGTGTAAAAATGCCCATTTAATGAGGATCTACTTCTTTGACTTCAAATTTCATTTTGGCATCTTTGATTACTTTATCCAAGATTTTCTGATAATTTTTGTATTCAATTGTAAGTGATTCATTATCCTTATCTTGTCTCTATAACTTACATAAAAATTCTTTTGTGTTACATGATATCATAATACCTTTTGTAATCCAGGTTTTTCTAGGCTTTGTAACTTGAGCCATATTTACACATATCTATATTTCATTTATGAGAAATTCAATTCCCTCGTTTGCTTCTTTCTCCATTTTTAGTAAATTCCAATTCTTAGTACTTGATATAATTTTTAATTTTTTAAAATTGACATAAGTACAATTTTCATTATTTTCACTTTGCGAGAGTGTGTTATCAAAATTGACAAGTAATGGATAATGATCAGTAATTGATTGTATTAGCTTAAACGGTTTAATATTAATTATATTTGTTTTAATGTAAAAATTGTCTATACATGTTCCCTCATTATTACTATTAGATGACCTCGTTAGATCAGTAAAACATGGTGTATATCCATTTTCCAGAAAACCATTTAAGAATTCCACACGGAGATTGTTTAGATCAAGCAAATCAACATTAAAATCCCCTACGATACAGTGATTTTCAACGTTTTTCTTTTTTCTTAAGAATGTTTCAATATTCATTATAAATTCTGTTTTAGGCAAATTATGTGACCTGTAGATAGCAGAAATCTCAAAATTTTCATTGTTTTTTATTTTTAATTTAGTACTGATTATACTCAGTCTATTTTCAAATATTTTATTTTGTCAATTCGTTGCGTATAACAATAATGAGTTTTTTATTGATGGAAATTGATCATTGGCATGTAAGTAACAAGTACATGAAGTTTTGGAAAAATCGTATGTGCAGAAAATAGTCTATGAGGGGATAAAAATCGAAATTTTTAGATATTTAAATTTCTCAATTCGTTGCGTATAAAAATAGTGAGTTTTTTTATTGATGGAAATTGATCTTTGGTATGTGAGGAACGAGTAAAATATGTTTCGTAAAAATCGTATGTGAGAAAAATAGTCTATCAGGGGTTGAAAGTCGAAAAAATCGAAATTTTCGAATGTTTTGTTTTCTCAATTCGTTGGGTATAACAATCGTGAGTTTTTTATTGATGGAAATTGATCTTTGGTATGCGAGTAGTGAGTAAAAGTTGTAATTAATTTTTATAGTGCTAAAAATCGATATATTTTAACGGGGCAGGATTTGGGGAAAATCGAGGTAAAAGTACGCGGACGCGGGGCAGGACCCATGACCTCAGGATCCAAAGGCGCGCTCCTTAATACTGAGCTAACGCCGCACTGGCCTCGACTCAGCTACAGATCCTACCGACTACTCATGCCGGTATCACAGAGATCTACCATTCGCCGACTAGCTTCTCAAATCTGCGACCGTTATATCCTCCACCCAAAAACGACTTATCGTCCTGCAGCTACGAGAAGACCGACTTCTATACCTTTTTTTACTTCGTTGGACTCAGCCTCGTCGTCTATCATCAAGACCGGGAGCCCATCTCTCTCTATTCCTTCTCATGCCGATGCTCCTGTCGCGTCACGTTAACGATATGCACACTATGGAGAGGGCATAGTGTTTTCCTATGACCGCGACCACCAAGACTTACACGCGCATGTGCGGTGCACCACGTCTAGACGTATCCACACTACGGAGGGAACGTAGTGCTTTCCTATGACCCCGCGGCTAGACTTCTACTCATACGAGCTGCAAAGTCTTCTCAAGGAATGTCATTTCTATTTAACTCAGAGGTAGTAGCGCATAGCCGTGTGTCTCCATGTACCGGCACAATCCCAGCCGGATACACACACTACGACTCATTGTCAGAGGCTTTGATGCATGATCACAGGAAGAAAGGTAGAAGGAGGTTTTCTCAAATCCGTGGACCTCTTGTCCTCTTGCACGATGGAAGAGGAAATCGTGCAATCCACGAGACCACGATCGTATCGTGGGTCTTTTAGTTGGGCGCCATTTGTAACGGGGTAGGATTTAGGAGAATAAACATTTCGCAACTGGCGCCCTTAACGTGTTCGATTTCGGGATTTAGGCGCGGAAAGTATTGAGAATTTAGTGAGCGTGTATTAGTGCAGAAATCACGTATCAGGGAAAAATACAGATTTCAGTTTTGAAATATTATTTCAAATGATATTTCAAGCACTATACGCGTTGAAATATAGGCGTGTTAAACCGGAAAGGCACGCGACATAAAGGCGCTCAAAGTCAAAGCGACTTTGTTTACATGCGCCGGAGCTATAGGTAAGAGTATAGCCCAGTACGTGTAAGCGCTTGCGTGACTGCGAGAGAGAGGAAATATGCCGGCGACAGTGCACTATAGCCAACGAGCGCCTGCGTTGCCAGCAAGGCGCGACAGCCGGCGGCGCTCGCCTCAGTGGATACAGTAAGAGAGAGCGCAAATCCAGTCAGCTGCGCAGGCAAGCAAGCCGGCAACTATACGGCCAAGAGAGAGCCGAGAGGGGCGCGCTCCGAGAGGAGAGGCGCGAGCGGTGGGAAAGCCAGCGCTTGCGAGGGCTCCTCACCAAGTGTGCCAGCGGCGCCGGACCAGCGCGAGTACTGACGCATAGGCGTAGCAGCCAAAATTTTATTCGATTTTCGATTTAAATTATTGGTGGCTTATACTCGCAGCTGAAGGCTGTGCACAGTATGTGCTGTGTGCAGCAGAGCTAGTGGTGTGGTAGCGTTAAATAGTTGCAATAAATAAATTGTTGATGTGTTCGATTATTGTTTAAATATTTGGACAAGAGGTACTTCATTCGTCGAGGTGGTTCGAATATTTAGAGTGCTGGGTGGATTATTTAGTAATAATCCACCTGATATCGATAAAGCATCGCGAGTAACTATCGGTAAAATAGTTTCAAAATTTTTTTTTACTGTTTTTTTTTTGGTGGAACAGAAATTGCTTTGGTGATTAAGCATAGACGAGTGAAGTACATCATGAATTTTTAATATTTGTGATTTTTATCGTTTGTTTATTTATTATTTGTTGCGTTGTTTTTTTGCGCTTTCAGGAAACATTGGAAGCGGCAAATTATTTAATTAAATAGCGGTAGAGTGCTTTTGGGAGAATTTTTTTGTGTGATTTGATCGATGGATTTTATGAATTAAAGATGAGCTTAACTAACATTACGATGCATAATAGCTCACGAATACCGTATCAAAATAGTACCCTCATTAACCATTTTATGTACTACCTATAGATACTATTATGAGATAATTAAATAAACACCTGGATAAATAATAGTATGGAAAAGTTATGTGCGAGGAGGAAAAACTTATGTGCGAGAATGAAACGTTATACGTGAGAACGAAAAAGTTTTGTGCGATTATGAACAAGTTATGCGCGAGAACGAAAAGTTACGTGTGAGCACAAAAGAACTTGTGTGCGCTCATGAAAAAAATTATTTGTAAGAACGAAATGTTATGTGCTAGGAGGAAAGGTTATGTGCGAGGACTAAAAGTTGCGTGCGCTCATGAAAAAAGTTATGTTCAAGAACGAAATGTTATGCGCGCGGATGAAAAAGAACAAAGAGGAAAAAAGTCATATCAGTTTTTGTGTATACATACAGTCGGCTATCAGTTGATCAAGAATCATCTTTTCTGACGCTCACCTCGGGATACTCGATTTTAAAGAAAAATAATCAAGTGCTCGTTTTCGAACGATGAACTTGACTAACGTTATGGCGCATGATCACTCGCAAATACCTATCATATAAGGCTGTAGCAAATAGGTGGTGGGGGAGTTGTAGTAAAGGAGTAAGTTGGTATATTGGGTATTCGGCGCATGCGCGGCGTTTGTGGAATGGTGGATGGTAAACTGGAAGGTCTGCGCATGCGTGGTTCGAAATTCGCGGTTTGATGAGCTCGAGACCGCACGTGTCTACTGTATCAGCTTAAGCTTACTACAAGCTATATTTGTATTATTTTTCGTGGTATACGAATATCAATCTCAGAAACAATTTGCACATAACTGAAACTTGAGAAATAAAGTCAAATTCAGCTCTCTCTCTCTCTCGTCCGCACGTGTAACTCTTTTCTCTTTATTAAAAATGCTGACATTCGGCAATGACTTATAGTCAAAGGTATGCACACTAAGATCGCAGGGACTTGCGAGGGAAGAAGAGAGAGAGAGAGAGAGAGAGAGAGAGAGTAGCTGAGCCTGCAGTGCGACGAATTCCTCTATATCTAAGAGGCTTTTCATTCCATTGTTGATGGTATGCATTTGATAAAAAGTTTCAATTTGTGAACAACATAATACATATTTATGATAAATAGTTTCTTGTTATAAAGGACGAGAATTTTAAGTCATCGGACAGTTCGCGATCAGGGAGCCTTTCGACATTATTTCACCTGAAATAAATCTATACTGGAAAAAAAATGATTTTGAAATTAACGCGGTGAGTTTTTGGGCTTTTTACAGGTTTTTGAAATAATTAAAGCATAAGGATAAATTTAATACATATATTCTTGAGGACTTTTTTACATACATCAGTTGTGAAATAAAAATATTTCAGATAAATTCGATTCTCAAATCTCCGAGATACTTGAGGTGAACTTTTCTACATCGAAAGCGTCTTCAAGCGTGAGCACAACCTTTAAGCCGAACTGGTTTGCGATTTTCCTGATGGCCGTAACTCTATACAAGTAGTCTATCTGTAAGTCCTTTATTCGGCGGGTTTCTGAATATGGGCTTCTTGTAGCTGCGTTGATTGAGTCCATTTTCAGTTGATAAATTAGGAAGTGTAGCTATGCACAAATAGAGAAAAAACTATCAGTATTGAAGTGTAAATACATAATAACGAATGAAGTACCTTCGACTGTAAGAGTGTATACATACCGTTGACTGTCAAGCGAACACGAACGAATTAACATTTTGATGCAAGAGCATTCGCGAATAATTGCCACTAGTTTATAACGCATAGGTGGGGGTTGCGTTTGAGCATGCGCAGAACCGCGAGACATGTGTGTAATGCTCCGTAATCCCCCACCATCGAAAGACGCGAGTGTCGAATTGGAGCGGACGATATCTGCGCTTGCGCGGAGCATGGTAGAGCGTCAGAATAGCTTGATCACCATATAGTGGGGAGAATAGCTTGGTCGGCGTATAGTGAGAGTGATCACGTTTGACCATGCGCGGAACTACGAGACTTCAGTACAGCGACACGTAAATCATTCCTAGCCTCGAAAAGCGCGACTGCCGTAATGGATCGGACGGTGTCAGATAAATTAATTCTCTGTCTCTTCCGCGATTCTGCGCAAGCTCGAACGCAACTCCCCCACCACCTATTTGCTACAGCCTTATATGATAGGTATTCGCGAGTAATCATGCGCCATAACGTTAGTCAAGTTCATCGTTCGAATACGAGCACTTGCTTATTTTTCTTTAAAATCGAGTATTCCGAGGTGAGCGTCAGAAAAAATGATTCTTGATCAACTGATAGCCGACTGTATGTATACACAAAAACTGATATGACTTTTTTCCTCTTTGTTCTTTTTCATCCGCGCGCATAACATTTCGTTCTTGAACATAACTTTTTTCATGAGCGCACGCAACTTTTAGTCCTCGCACATAACCGTTCCTCCTCGCACATAACATTTCTTTCTTACAAATAATTTTTTTCATGAGCGCACACAAGTTTTTTTGTGCTCGCACGTAACTTTTCGTTCTCGCGCATAACTTGCTCATGATCGCACAAAACTTTTTCGTTCTCACGTATAACATTTCATTCTCGCGCACAGCATTTCGTTCTCGCACATAACTTTTCCATACTATTATTTATCCAGGTGTTTATTTAATTATCTCATAATAGTATCTATAGGTAGTACATAAAAAGGTTAATGAGGGTACTATTTTGATACGGTATTCGTGAGCTATTATGCATCGTAATGTTAGTTAAGCTCATCTTTCGGATGCGAGCACTTATTCCTTTACCGCAAAATCGGGTACCGCGAGGTGGGCATCAGAAAATTTAATTCTTGATTGCCCGATGACCGGCGATATGTACATATAAAAGCTGACATGAACTTTTTTCCTCTTCTTTCTTTTTTTGCTTGTGTATAACTTTTTTTCACCTCTCGCACGTAGCTTTTCGTCCTCGCATATAACTTTTCATGCTCGTGCATAAGTTTTTCATTCTTCCATATATGTGCGAGTATGAAAAAGCTATGTGCGACCATGAATCGGGTGACTGCTAACTCTGTGCGTGTTTTAATGTTTTGTGCTCCTTCAGAAGCTTTATTATTTATCCATGTATTTATTTATTTATTTTATAATAATATCTATAGGTAGTACATAAAAAGGTTAATGAGGGTACGAAAGTCCGTCTACATATAGCATAAATATTGTTTTTATTATTATTTATGTTTATTATCGAAAGCTGAAAAAATGAGATAGATTCATTCGCTCGTCCTTCTTCACCACAGACGATGCATTTTATTTCTTGTTGTAATTCTTTTTTATGCTTTTCATGAGGACATTCCATACATTATAGGAAGATATCCTCTCCCATATTGTTCAAGAAAAACTCCATGCATTCCGAACAGCTCCTCCAAATCGGTAGTGGCCTGCTGCAGTCCATACAGTCCTTGTATGTCTTGATATTACCGAAGTTGAATGCTCCGTATTGCAACTCTAAATACTGTATATATATGATCGTGGCTGGATCGTTAGTTGCCCATTCCCGATCTCTCTCTTCTCTCCAAAGATCGTCGTTGCCGAGTTCTACCGATGTTCAGTACGTCGGGATACGTTATGCAGTTGCGCTGGTAATGCGCTAATACTCTAGCGCTTTGCACCCTTTCGCGTGCACACCGCAGGAGGGCCATACTTTCGGGGCTCTCCCGGGCTATTATCTCCGCTGTTATTAGTTGCCAGCTGATCATGTAGTTAGGGTCTCCCTTGTACAACCACCGGTTTAAATATGTTATCAGTCTCCTGCTGCTTCACAGCTTCCTTGTTGCGAGTCGTCTCTCCCGTCTTCGGGGGAAATCCTTATGTTCCTGCTCTTGGTCTGCATTGATCTTACTTACCATGTTCAGTGCGGCGATTGTTAACAATGTTGGCTTGTGCTGTTGTTCTTTCTTGGACTGTCGGATCAAGAGTAAGTTGATATTCTTCCTTGGGTTCGGGTTGTCTGATGAAGAGTGGGTAGGTATTCTTCCCTGAGGTTATCAGAAGGAGAGTGTACTCTTGGACATATTGATACAAAACTGCTCTAGAGAGACACTATGGGCGGCTTAATGTATAAGAGACCCTATGGACAGACTTATACAAAGCTGCTCAATTTATATACTCTTACTCGTTGACACGAGGAAGAGAGGATTTTGTAAAGAGTGTTTGAACTATCCAAAATTGCATACGAGGTTTGCAGCTTTAAGTTCTTTGAAAACAAAACCAGCTGATAAAGAGAGTCGACGAATTTCACTTTATTTCTCAAGTTTCACACTCAAGAAATTCAACAGAATCGAGTAGCTTAACTTTTATTTCCCGGATTGTGCATTTTAATACATTCATTGCAGGCAGAAAACAACAAGGGTATGCTTGTCAGATGAATAAAATATCCAGCTTAATATTGTCTCTAACTTCAGGAATGTGCAACTATCTTTAAACGTTGTATGTAAAAGAGAGAGAGAGAGTCGTTGCACATAAGAAGTAGGGTGTATTTATGTAAATCTTATCATTCGTAAAAAAATTACATTATTTTTCTCCATGCGTTGCTTTTTAAAGGTAATCCAAGACATCGAGGCCTCACATACGATGTACTCACACGTGCATCTTAATACATTTAATGCTGACCGAAACAACAAAGGTATTATCTATCTATCTCGAGTATGCTGATCGTATGAAAACAATTGTATGTGGTCATCTGTGACTAGCTCCGAGATATCCTATACTATCTATCTCTCTCTCTCTCTCTCTCTCTCTCTTTCTCTAGCTTTCTCTCTTTCTCTATGTGTACCCCACGTGTAACTCTTTCTTTTTATTAGAAATGCTGACATTAAACAAAAGTTCGTAAAATTATATGAACTTCTCTTGAACATTCAGTCGCCGTTTAGCCTCCTTGAGCTGCGGGTGGTGTGTCTTTCCGCGATATAAGTGTTCTTTGTGCTTAAGTGATTTTAAATTAAGCATTTGTTGTATACATTTTTAAGTGAGTTTAAATCAAGAATTTATTGTATTTGTGTTTAAGTGAAACTTATTTAAGATAAGCGATCTTTTATTAAAAAATGGACTTTGATGATATACACGAAGAGGAGGAGGAGGAGCAGGAGGAACAGGAAGACGATGACCACCACGATGAGGCCTACGTGCAGGCTGCACTGGAACCTGAAAATTCGGACCTCGACCCGGAGTGGCGCGTACAGTTTGAAATGGGCATTGGTTTTTTTGTCATGGGCATTCCTAACCGCGACGTTGAAGATTCGGGATACAGCTCCGTCGAAGAATAATGAATGTAAGTAAATTTATATTTTTAATTTTTAACCGCACATTTTATTAAGAAAATGCTGACGTTAGACAAGAGTTTAAGAACATTTTACAAGATGCTCTTGAACAGTTAGTCATCGTGCAATCTCCTTGCGCTGTGAACGAAGTGTCGGTCTACGAGTGCGAGGAGCCATTACTTAAATTTTTTTATATTCGGGTCGCAATGAATATCGCGAATCAAGTAAGTGTTTTATTTTACTCAGTGAAATTTTATAAAAGGTATATTCACACATCTTGGCAATAATCGTATCTTAAAAGTGGCTGCAGGGTGTGCCCAAAGTTTATCTCTAATTAAGATTCGAGATGGGAATTGAATTTTTCATTCCTTCTCCAATCATCGAGGAGGTGAATGAACAAGATTCGGGATACTGTTCCCTAGAAAACTGAAAAAGGGAGTCTATTTTTAATTTTTTCGAAATTTTGCTCGTATCTCGATAACTAACCGAGATACAGAAAAACGGTAAAAAATTTGGTGGGTTATCGACAGGGGGGACTTGCACAGTCTCAGTATCGATTGATGTTCGAAAAAAATTTTTCAAAAAAGAGGGAAGGGGAAATTCTGAAATTTTGCTCGTATCTCGAAAACTAAGCGAGATACGGCAAAACGGCCAAAATTTTGGGGAATATCAACAAGGGGGGCTTGCACAGTCTCAGCTATCGATTGATAGCTTCTCCGTTAGTTGAGTGAGAGAGAGAGAGAAGCTATGTGATGTATATATATATATTGAGAGAGAGAGAAAGAGAGAGAATAGAAGCTATGTGATATATATATATATATATATATA